>DWEM01003354.1:0-10798 GCA_018245935.1 Agara belti belti | reverse complement strand
CAGAGCCCGGCTTCTACGAGGTGGGCGAGTACGGCATACGTCACGAAGACCTGGTGGAAGTGATAGAGATGAACGCTCAAGCTGACCACATCCAGGTCATTAATTTGTTTTCATACCTTTTCATTGTTCTACTGCATGACGCGTGTCTCCAATCATGTCAAAAAAAAAATCTCTCGTAAAAAAATTTTTGTGACATTTAATCTAAAATTAAAAAAAAAAAAAAACAAAAAAAAAAATGCATGTGGCTTTGAAAAGAAATGTAAATTTCAGTGAATCTGGTATTAACCATTTATATTAATAAAAATTAATGGTAGTATTCGTTTTCGGAAATTCCGTTTCCAGCTAGTAAATATTGATAAACCGTCGAGTACCAGTGTTTGGGTTGGACATTTTCTTTACAACTGTCAATATTATGACATTTATAATTACAGGCTGACGGATTAGTGAGCGATTTTGATGGGAGGGGCGCGCTGGCGTTTTACACGATATCCCTGGCGCCGCATCAGACTTCCAGCCTGGATATCGGATTGCTGACTGATTTTGAGGTAACTATATTCATACAAGATCAATATGTCATCTTTTTCGAGGTTATACAACGGTAATATGGCTTGCGGTAGAATTTGAATAGTAGAAATCAACATAATATTCTTATTATACCATCCAGCCAGGTCAGTAAATAAATAAAAATAAAAATATAAGTGGTAAAATTAAAACTTCGCCCATTACAAACAGAGATTACATGTGTGTTTATCTGTATAAAAGCAAGACGTAAAAACGCGCGAAAAAGCGAACTGCAGAGTTGTGCGTTAGGCTAATGCTATTTTTTATGCCTACTAACAAATAAAATCTACAATTTCGTGTATTTTTTTCTTTTTTATATAAAACTAAATTTATTTATGTAAGAAACAAAAGCAGTTTAATTGCTGGTAATCGTCTATGGTGTAATACGTTTAAAAATGTTTAAAAAGTCTAATACGATAATAAATTACAGTAACTGTACTTGTAAATAGATATTATTTAAACTATTTTCCGTTTCATTTCCAGATCAACTACATAAACGATTACCATGCTCGAGTGCTGGCAACACTGGGCCCTATTCTTTTACGACGCAACTTCACAGAAGACTACGCTTGGTTGGAAAAGGAATGCGCGCCAATAAGCAAAAGTAGCGCCATCTCCTTAACTTCCACGCCTTTGTTGGCGGTGATTGGGATTTTTAGTCTGTGGCTTAATAAATAAATAGAATGAAATTATTTTTGTTGTCTTATTTTATACTACCTGTTCAATTCTAATTCGCCGCGGGCAAACGCTAATTTAATTCAGAATGAAATACTTGGTAATACAATTAGAATATTAAATTTCCAAGCTGTAAGAGCTCATCAGCTAAAATCGGATAACTATTATTTCTTAGTATTGATTGGTACGAAATGCAATATCACTGTTATTGTCATTGTAATTGTTAAAGTCAATAACTTCATTTCGTCAAACAATATCTCCACTAATGCTAAACACATGCTATGCTAATGCATAAGACCCTACGTTAAATGAGAAGGGAACCTTCCGTGAACCTATTTTTGCGAGTAGGTCCAGTGTCGTACCAAAATTTTGCTGGAAGATCAATCATTATTTAGCGGACATTTTTTGGATATTCTTACAGACTTTGTTATAGTGATAGAGGTAATATTAATGTTAAGTATATGAAATGTTGTTAAAGTAAATGCGCTATAGCTAATGTTTGCTTCATTTATCGATGTGCTCCATTGATCAATTTTGTTTTGAAAGATAATAATGCTTTTCCGTATAAGCTCATTCGCTTCGGGCTTAATATTAATGATCGGATGTGAGATTTTTACGACAGAAAATTTTGAACATTTTCTACTGAAACGAAGATTTTCTGTCAAAACATTTAACGTACAGTCATTTTATTGTATATGTTTTTTTACATATAAAAACAAAATATACTCTCACAATTTTATAATTTCTTTTTTTTTACTTATGGTTTTTTGTTTCGGTGTGACTATTTAAGTCTAATTCTAAATTCAAAAATGCTCAGCGTTAAATTCTTTTAAATATGGCAACAAAAAATATAGTAATATTAAGAAATTATATATAGTAACCCTGTCTAAAGATAATCAATTTCTTACTGCGCTACTACGCGATTTGTTTGGTTATTCGGTGCAGCAAAATTCTAAGTCTTTAAAAATGCTGGCCATCCGCAGCCTTCTTAGAGCTAACCCTCAAATTATCAAAAATGCTGTCCAGCAAAGGAACATGAGCGCCATCGCTGTCCCTGCGAGAAAGAAGGTTTCCAAAGGGGTTGGTATCGGTCAATATATTTCTTGAATTCTACTTTAAAAACTATTTAATTTGGACCAGGATCCTTAAATATCGATTATTTCGAAAATACCCCTTTAATAAGTACCATTTAGTGTTTTTGTTTGAATTTCGAATGAATTTAAGTTACGTAATTTTCATAGGAACGATAGGTTATCTATGGATGGAGAGTTATTTTTTTTTTATGAAACTTATTTGGCGCCAGTCTTAATTAACGTCAATACATAATACGTTTTCCTGCATTACAAATTAAAAACAATTGGATGTTAAGTTAAGGTAAAATAAACTAGTTAGATATAGATAGCAAAAATTATTAATCTCCATGTTTAATGTTTCCATATTGTCATTATCAAATCAATACTAAATTCCATAGTTTTTACATTCAAAATGTATCCAATTACATGGCAAATTTTTAGCAACAACACTTTAATAACTTTAGTATTTACAAGTGTGATTGTTACTGTTTATAATTTAAATTTTAAATTTCACTCTAGTTTCGGTGGATAAAAACATCAGGAGGTTAACTTAGTAATAAATATATTTTTTTAATATGCCTGAAGTTTGCTAAACCGCATGTCGCCAGTGTGCTATAAAGCCTTAAACTTTATAATTTTTATGTCCGGCAGTGGAACAATAAATGAGCTGAAAAAACTGCCCAAATATCACACTAGATAGTGAATTGAGGAAAAGGAAAGGAAAGAAAGAAAGATAGGAAGTAGTTTAGTATAGGAAAGAGCAAATCTGCTTAGAGTGTACCTATTTTATTTTATATAATAGCAAATGAACAGCACCTTTCTAAGGCGTGTAAATGAGATAAAAATCTTGCATACACTTGCTAGTGAAACTAAACTAATATTATAAAGAGGAAAGATTTGATTGTTTGTTTGCATTGAATAGGCTCCGAAACTACTGAACCAATTTCAACAATTCTTGCACTGTTAGAATCCCACATTATCCCCAATGAACATAGCCGATAGAGATTTTTAAAAACAGTTAGAGATCCGTATGAATGGATGCAACGGATTTTGATACAGTTTTTTTAATAGATAGAGTGATTGAAGGAAGGCAGGTTTATATATATGATAACATTTGTATAACAATATATGTGCGGGACGAAGTCGCGGGCAAAAGCTAGTTAGGATATAATATCGATTGTTATTTTTCAGGAAACCATATTCCTGGCGGGCTTGATGCTGACCAGCTGGATCACAATCCCGGCCTGGGTGCTCCTCAACCTTAAACATTACCGTGCACATGAATAAAATTCAATCCAACTCACCAATAGTGACTAGTATGTGATTTTTTTTGCTTGTAAGTAAAGTTTAATTCGACCGTTATCTCATTGTTTTCATTGATACACCTTTACCCGTGTTAGCTGTTGGGATACAAGTGTAAATCTTTCAAAGACAAAGACAACGATGTTTATTTGCACAAATATGGGTATGTATAAAGCTTTTACAGGATTATTAGTTCAAGCAATATTTTGCCTTTTATGGCGTAAAAATTTAAGATATGGAAGTAAGATTATAATCATTATTTATTATTGCTAAATTATTACACCAAAATTGACACACATGTAAGATATTTAAAATCAACACAAAACCGTGACTCTGGTACCCAGCATTGGACGTACATTAAGATGTTAATACACCCGGGGTTTACATCGCCTTTGGTGCAATGTAGACCGAGAGGAAAAAGCCAGAGGATAAAAATTCTCGGCACTGTTCTAGAGGATTGTTTTATGGAAAAAAGTGATAACTATTTTAACTTCGTTCTTCTAGGTATTCGGCTACAGAGCTTTATTTGAAAGGCACGTCAATAACCGACTAAGCATATAAATAAACTATACTCTTTCAAATGTTATATAGTAAACACTGTTTTGTATTATGTACATAAATTAATTTATTAAGCAGTGATATTTTACTGGTTTGAAATTCACCCTCCCACTTCGGGGGGGGGGAGTTCAAATGTCACACGCCTCTGACTTGTTATGTGGATTTTATAATTTCAAAATTTAACATCACTAGCTATAACGGTGAAGGAGAGAATGAGGTAACCAGTACACCTTAGAGATGTTATAAAGTGTACAATATTTTCTGAGTTGTGTGAAGTCTACCGATGCTCACTTGGGCAGCGTGGTAGGCTGAATTAAACTTTCTTATTATTAAACCAGAGAAAGGGCAGGGGTGGGATAGATAATAAATAATAGGACTATACATGATTTATTGTTACTAATAAAATTACAGATTACCCTAGCTACCAGGTCACCTTTCCCCTAGGACCGTGGATCCAGTAATTCCTCAATTTATCATAATCCTCCGTATTCCAATGCACCCGCTTCGGGAGAAACTCAGGTAGGGTTCTTCTCGAGTCGATGTCTTCCGTTTTTAGCAGTCTCGTCAGCGCCTGCATGTAACTTTCATTGTCCCCATCAGACTCTGTTACCGCGTCTGCTTCCACAGAATTGCTCAGTACCTCAAACCGGGTAGGCTTCGCTTCTGGGTGATTCCCCTCTTCACTATTCCCCTCATCTTCGTCGTTTACCTTTACATGTTTCTCGTCGGTGTCTCCAGAAGAATCTGTGCTGTCTTCTGTATCATCTGAATCTTTGGTTTCTCTTAAAGAGTAACGTGCCAATGTTCTTCCTCTCTTTTGAAACGGGACCATCTTTCTCGCCGCCAAACTTATCAGTAAATTATAGTTGTCTATGTTTGTTAATGCGGATTTTAATAGTTTATTGTTTTTATTATCAAAAGCATTCTCCGGGCTGGCAATATCGAAATAGTCGGCGACTTCGGGACGCTGCATAGTTTTCGTGCCGACGCTAGAATTAGGCATTCTAGTGATATCAACGAAGTTTGTCTCTTTAACACTGACGGGTTTTTTATATCTATCCAACATTTGATATATTGGACTAATTAAAAATCTTTTCTTCGTGAAATCACTTCGAACGTTAAACTTTGGATTTTCGTATTTGGAATACGACGGTCTTCGATTTTCAAAATCGGCATTTTCAAATTGCAGAACGAAATTTTTCGCTGCTGATAATTTCAGTATCGCTGCGAATTTTAAAATAATCAAACACCTAATCTTTCTGTCATTAACTACTCTCTTGGTGCAGTGGCTGGAGGTCTGACTGCTAAACGAACAGACCGACCGACATTGGTAGGATCTGTGTCTGCGTATATATGTACAACATTAACATTAAGACTATATACAAATTAATAAACTACAATATGAATGTCCTCTCGAGATTTATCTGGCCAGAAATCAAAATTAAAACTTTGCACGACAAAATAAAGTAAATCTCTTGAGATACAAAAAATAATATTTCTTGAGGCTTTTATCCAATTAGGAAGACATCTAAAACTGGCTGTAATTTAAAATGTAATGTAAATAATGGCTCTGGTGTAAAATGACTGGCTGGATCATGTCCGGTTCCAGTGTTAGACGGCTGAACAGACCAGCCAATGGAGGCCTCTGTCCAGCTCTCACAGAAAAAAAATTCAACGTTACAACATACCTAATGTCAATGCAATAATCAAGAAGGCAGTCGGATAGTTCATTATTCAAATTTGGAAGCTCTTAAAAAACTACATATTTCTCGACTAAGTAAACGCAGATTGAAATAATGCTATTAATTTTCTCGTAATATTATCGTGTATATTACGTTTTACAACACATTTGTATGCATGTACGTTTTAGTATGCAATGAAAAGCCCGAGTTTACGAAATATAGTTTTCTCTGCCTTTTCATTTATCAAAAATATAATTTTAAAATCAAGAATTTGATACTCATAATATGCTGGGCTGCATACAAAATAAAAGCTCAGTCATTTGTCGGCGTCCGCCATATTGGATTTAGGATGACGTCACTAAGGTAATCATGCATTGTCATCTAAACCAAATTGGATGCGGAATTTTAGCCACATCGGTTAAGTTTGGCTGGCTTAAAATTCAGTCCAAGATCTGACCCAAACATACAAGATACATGCATTGCAAGTTAAATAAAAGCTTGTAAGACCCACAATGATTGTAAATGTGTAACAAAAACCAACAGATGTCTGGAAATAATATTGTCCTCGAGTAATAAAATCGTTGTAATCAGCTACGCGTGATTTCTAACTAATGGAACGTATCATTACGTTTCGTATTACGGTGTTTAATATTTCACTGTAATGAAGAGACGAGGAATTTGTACCGCTGTGATATTGCGGAAAAAGAATATCTTTGAAATGGCCAGTGTTTTCGCTGTCACTGATCCTCGCTGCAAAGCTTATAGCATTAAAAGTAACAAGTTGAGGTTATATCGCATGCTTATTGGAATATTGACTTAACTCAAAAAAGACGATTTTTGGGTAATCGCAAAAGATCTGGCAATGAGGCCTTATCGTGCTTGTTGATGAACAAAATTAAAACTAAGTTATTAATTAATTATAAGTGCTAGTATTTTGTACATTTGATTAACTATACATTAGATTTCTGTATCTGTACGTAACTAAATTTTAACTTGTCTTTTAATGAGTCAGTGTTCCATGACGCATGCGATATTTTGAGTCCACTTTTGTTCCACGCCCAATTCATGAAGGATATCTCTGAGAAAAAGTACAGTTTTAGTCTAGATGAGGTTTTAGGTAAACAAAAACAAAATGGTACGTCAGGAAGATTTATTACAAAAGCAGATATAAAATGTTATACACAAACTCAGGTTGCGCTAACACGTAGATTGTAGAGCTATATGATTACAATACTATTACAAGAAACTCGCTTCTGACAATCTATAAGGAGACAATGAAGACTGGAAAATATATCAGCTGGTTTTTTGGAGCTAGATTTGGCGGGAAAACTGCCGTGTCTTGATGCAGTGTTCTAAATACGAAAGATGTTATTCAAATCGATGTTAATTCTGTTAACACGTTTTATTAACGCCACAGACATTATTTTCTTCCGACAAGATTGTAATTATAAAAATCTTATAGTATTGAAATTCACAATTAGTATCCATTATGTAATTTAAAATTCCGGAATTGTAGAGCATGTGTTGTTCAACATTTTTAAATCGGAGGCAACCAGTAATTTGGGACACGGCAGTGTCATCGCCGCGGTCGATTACAGATTTGAAAAACGAGTTTTTTTTTAAATTATATTTTAAAATAAATTCTAAAACAAAATATTGATAGCTATATTATTAATAATATTTTTATTTGAACAGTTTTTGTATCAAAATGTACAGTTATAAGTAGTTACTAAATTACTACGATACATGGATTGAATACATGGAAAATTCTACATTACACATACAGGTAATAGGCAATATGCAAAATTTTAATAAATAAAAATTATTTATCGCTTACATTCAATTTTTTCTTAGATTTTTAAGAAACAAAATTAACTTCACACTGAATTACCGTATATATTTTATCGCTTACAAATAATAATACTGTTAGAAAATTCTGCATACTCCTTATTTTTTTTACCAAAAATTGGGGAATCACGTACACTAAGTATGGCAACATCGTTTAAATCAGCTAGAAAGTACACAACCGATCAATGATACTCGATTTAAATTCTAGTCTCGCACTGGTCGGAATTAATTTCCATTTTCTAAGAATTCTACATTAGAAAAATGTAAAAGATATTTCGCTTTACAAAAATATAGAAATGTCAATTTTTTTTGTCGTTTTCTCTAAATTTTGGTCACTAATTTCCCATTAATTCCGCTCAGTTCAAACGTAGTACGTGGAAATTTCAATTACTAATAATCCAATGGCAGCATTTTCTACACAAGGATAAAGATATGGTACGACCCCTACATTGTGCGAGTTAACGAAGATTAATTCCCATTGCACACGCTCAAGCCATTACGAGTGAGCGAGACAAATAGAACAATCAACCAAAAGCAATGCATTCGCGCGTTAGTGACATGACATCTGTTGACATATGGTATATGACAGATTGATTCGCAATGGCTGAACGTGTAGACCCGTCGCCGTTAAATAGGATCAAATCATCCCTCTACAGCCACGTCACTGGCTGATGACAGCTATTCCGTCCGATATATAACAATAATATATTTTCCTATAAATTACAAACAGTATATCTAACGATGACAGATATTTGCTAGAGTTAAACGTGACAACTGCTTAAGAAAGAAACAAACAAACACTTTTATTCATAGTCTCACGTCGGCACACAAAAAACAAACAGCACTGAAACAAAAAAAAAAAAAATAGTAAAACAAAAAAAAAATTTATCATATCTTTGTAACGTTTTAATTGAAGTAACGGTCGGGTAAAACGTGTTACACTTAAAAATAACGACTACGACTGAAAAAAATACGGTTTTGCTACGTACATTGCACATAATTATCGGTTTAACACGTTTAAGATATTTCAATACAATTTTAAACTTGCATGTGGTGGAAAAATGTTACGCATATTTCCTATACATGAATATTTTTAAATACTACATCTTACTGCATAATTGTACCCTGGGGTACAATAATTTAAATTAAGAACGCTTCAATCAACAATCAATAATCGTCGTTCGAAATTCGAACTAATGTCATCAAAGATATTATGAATCTGTCTCGAGCACAATTAGGCGGGAATAGTTTTTTTTTAAATCTAGAGCAACGAATAAATGATTATGATAATTGCATTACGCGTATTATGTTTTTTATTCTTAATAAGTATTATTTGCCTTTCTTCATTTTATATTATATATTTCATTATTATAGTCTATGATTATAAAGTTTCATAATCCTTATTACTAAGTCGCAAATTAATAGATATGAACAAGATCCGACTACTATTAATAAGTTTTTTTTTATTTGTACGTTTAAAAGGCTAGGACTATGCAAGCGTTGTATAAATAAATGTATAGTATGATTTCTAATTTAAATATATTACTACGATATTTATTATTAATATGAATAAATTAATATTATCGAAATATTTAATTATGCTTTTATAAGGCGTTAGATTTAGTTGCTGCCGGTAAATAAACCGTATTAAAAAAAAACCAGGTAGAGGCAACGAGAAGGATCTTTGTGTATATACAAAAGGGTCTCGCAAAATGTACGCATGCATTGTTGTTTAGGGACGTCAAATTAAAAAGCAAACTGACATCACTACATAGTATAAAACAAAGTCGCTTTCTCTGTCTGTTCCTATGTCCCTATGTATGCTTAAATTTTTAAAACTACGCAACGGATTTTGATGCGGTTTTTTTAACAGATAGAGTGATTCAAGAGGAAGGTTTATATGTATAATAATATATGTAGTGATACGTCGAGGTGAACTAATCACACATTTTACGAAATTCTACCTCCATATAGCTAGCTATAAATAATAGTAATTATTATTATTACGTCTAACAAACAACCTTCTAGGACAACTTTAATGAAAGTAGAAGAGACTAAAGAACTTAGCCAGGATCGTGGCCGGTGACAATCATCAAACTGCCTATATCCACGCCTATGTATATACATATGTACATTATTTTGTTAACCTAACAGGACTTTGCGATCTTTAGTGAATAATGGAGACAAAATTATATAAGAGTAATAGCGAACCAAGGTCAACCAAAGCTCTTAATTCGGAAACTGATGACGAAAATATGCACTAACACCGCATTATGAACACGAGAGCTTTTGCAAATCATATTTGGAAGCATCTCCCGTCTTCTGTATAACGTAAAGAAATTCGTCTTGAACACAACCGCATCAACCTTTGAAAGCTTTGTGTTAGACATCTAAGTGAAAGTTCGCTCCAGAACAATGCCGACGTCTAAATTACGGTACGGCTTTATCTGCGGCATAAAGGTGGTTACTCATTTATCAACCTGGCAGCCGACCAGCATCACCGATTGCGGGGCTATTGTCTAAATGTTTTCTATCTAGTTGTCTATTGAAATGTTACCGTGAATTTAATTTTTTTTTTCAAAATACTTACATTCTAAGCAAAAAAAGTTTACAGTATGGAACCCCAGTCTCAAACGCATAACGCGAGGCGCTACCGGTAAGATGCCGGGTTGATAAGTGAGTGACGACCTTTATGCGTTAAATAGCGAAATAATGAACTATATGCATGCATATGTGAAATTTCAGTCTAGTTTACTGAACAACACTAAAATTTCATAATAATTTAACCATAAACACAATTAGCGCGTTATTGTACTCATTAAATATACAAATTTATATTTAAAGAATTTTATCAAGAGTTTTAATGTGTGCAAGTTTCCTCTCGATGTTTTTTACCTTCAGCTTAATAGCGAGAGATACTTAATTATTAATTTATAAAACGCCTGTAAATTTGAAAAGAGAAAAGTGCTCTCCAGTATTTGAACCCTGACCTATGGAATAAAAGACTGTAATACATATCACTAAGCTATCCACTGTTTTAAACCAAACATTAAAAGGACATAGCTTTAAATAAATATAATGTAGGTATTTCTCTAAGCT
>DWEM01003353.1:0-10801 GCA_018245935.1 Agara belti belti | reverse complement strand
AAAGACGTTTATTTGCACAAATATGGGTACATATAAAGATGTTACAAGATTATTAGTCCAAGCCATATTTTGCCTTTAAAGGCGTACAAATTCACAATGTGTGTATGTAATATTTGATCTGTTACGAGTATCATAACTTTTCTATATATTTTGGTATGTATGTACGTATTGTACGTACTATACATACTTGAACTGCTTATAAGCAATTTAGGGAAAACAATTCCTCATTTTATGCCAATTATTTGCAAAAATAGTTTATGAATAGATTTCACCCCTTGTAGGACGATCTCGAATTACAATGACACCAACGTTAAAGCATAGTGTTTGATGGCATCACCCAGAATATTGAATGCAGGTATCATCACGATGCTTTCCTTCCGTTATAATGAGCGATATTGAATCCTTAGAAAACCAACACTAAACTTTTTAAAGGAAACGTTTAAAAACTTTGGTAATTTTAAAGTGCCAGTCAAAATTCGAACCTAGAACCCACAAGCGGAAAGCTTAATTCTAAACCAGAGGGCCGTCTGGCCTGCCCGTGCACTGCCTCTTGTAGGTGAACAGTAATAATTGTTTTTTTCAATATTAATCCACTATATCTATGTAAAGTTATAGGTACTTATGACAAACCATTGACATAAAATTGAGGTTGTTTATTTCTTAATGTTTCGACAGGGTTGTACAAACATTTCGTAATAAGCTTGAAGGTAGCTATCATTAAACAAACGAGCGGGTGGTTGATCGCTGGTGAATAATTGAGCAGCGGCTGCCCAGCGGTCGCGCGCGGCCGTGGGAACACACACTTGCCGCGTTCTGCCGGCTGAGGAAATATTAAATAAGTTAAAAGTATAATCAGGCATTAGTTTACAGCTACTTAAGCCCACTTTTGTGTTTTCCAACGTATATCCCCCCATTATTTCTGCTACTTCTGCTTTGCATACACTGCGTACCTTCTTTTCCGGTTCCTTTTTCTCTTATGACGCTAAATATGTTATCTGGAAGAAAACGCTTCTTGAGCGATAGGACCGCCTAAATTGGTCCAACTCTTTTACTTACAGATGCTTAAATTAAAATTTGTATTATTTGTTACTATTTCATGAGAATACTTTGTTATGGAAAGACAAACCTGGTCCCGGCATTACTGCTCGGTTGACTAGACAGAAGAGTTAGCAAGGTTTTCTTAGTACTTATTGTTATACGTCCATCCATTATTATTTAATCCGCTGCTGGACCAGGCCTAATGGGGGCGCCTTCATCTAGTCATGAAGCTTGAACCCAACGGTTTGCCGCTATCTTAATCGTATCATCAGACCATCTACTACTATAATAATAATTAGGACCACTACACACACGGCTATTTGATATCAAATTTGTCAATGTAAATGAATGCTTGTATTATATTATTGACATACCATATACCTTTGCTATATCTATACTTATTATGTAATACATATAGATATTTTTGTTACACCAAACGGAACAAACAATCGTGCTCATCACACAAACGTTTGTAGGTACTGGGTAGGATTCGAACCGACTACCTTCGGTTTAGCAGTCGAAGCGTATAACCACCAGACTGAGGGGCCAGTTAACAATATACGTATGTCTCACAATTTTTATTACAATTTCAAGCAAGCGATGAAGTAAAGAACGTCGCGAACGCTGTAGAAAAGTTCCAACTGGATACCCCGACAAGTGGTTCCCGAGGTACTTCGATAGATTGTCCTAATATACTCTCATTCAAGCATCGAGTTACTTTTTGTTGCAAGTACTCACTCAGCATTATTGTGTAACGAAATGAAATCTGTAACAAAACGAGGATTTGACGTCCCGTAGCTGTGACTTTCGTATCTCAATTCAATATAACTTTTAAACATGTTTCTAAATGTCTCCATTTCCAACTCCCAATTCATAATTCTCGGCCATATTTGTATCGATCGTCTAACCGTTCGCTAGACAACTACTGCTAGCAAAATATCAGGGATGTTGTTGACTTCGCGTCAGTTAAGCGTCGTTAGTTATTAACATTTCAGGACGAGTCCAAATAACAGTTTTGTGTCCGTCAAATTACCTTACGATCGTCGCACCGCGGCCGGTAATGGACGTGTTCGTACTGCGTTTAATCGCCTGCATACTTGATTACATTGTTGTATTATACACAATACTCGGCCTTGTTTTGGGGTGAAACCGCGCTCGATTTAGTCCGTTTGATGTACATTACCATTTTATTGGTGCTGCATTTGGAAATCGGTGTAACATTTTGAAATTATCAATATCTGACAGTTCAATGTATCAGGCGTTACTTTGTGGAAATCCATGCTATCAAATCATCCATACTGCATGAGAATAAACATTAACATATCTCATATTCACGAATTGTTTGCAAAATAGTTTAGCTACATTAATTTTATCAATGTCTAACTGTATCTTTAATCTTGATGTGCACGTTAACAGTGGAATTGAGATGTCAAAGGGAGAAATGTGTCCAATGGATTCGATACAAGACAATAACATCAAGCACGGGCGCAAGGCGAAGGCCGTGAGAGGAGCGCCAGGTGCGGTCCCGCCCGCCGATCAAACGGAAAAAAAGCTGTTTTAATGTTGTGGTCACGCAGTTTACTTCATTACCCTCATCAGTTATGCACGCCTAGTACGAGCTACTTGTAATTGGCTGTAATTATACTGTGCCCCCATTTTTTCACTGAAGTTAATTTAAGTAAATTGTAAGTTGTTTTGAATACGTTATCGTTTCATACTTCGCGATAGAAACTATGATTCACGTAAATAAAGACAGTAAGTGAGTCATCATCATCACCTCGGCCTTTCCTGTTCTTCGGCTGGACGCAGGCCTCTCGCAAGGTGCGCCGCAACATTCGGACCTCCGCTGACCTCATCCAGACACTACCGCCCGTCATCGTGTGACCCATCGCCACCACCCATACGGAGAGAAACAAAACTGAAGATTCAGTTAAGAGTGAACAATCAGTGCGGCTCAATTTCGTCGTGTTGCCTAGCTCTTTTTTTTATTCAATGCTAATATTTGCTTGCATTGGTATTTAATATCTCTTAGAGAACAATTTTGCTCGCGATGTTTTTCTACACCGCGATACTGTGACATGTAATCATAAAATCCACATATTTGCCTATAACATTAATAATAACAGACACTGATAATTATAAAATATCCTACTATTTTGTCTATATCTCGAGTTAAAGCTGGAAATTACCCGCGTAGGTGGAAAGCGATGTATTTCGCCGTAAATATTCAAGACACGCGACGTACATTACCGACGCTATGTTATTTACATCACATATTTATGCCGAAACCAACGTACATTACGGTCGCATACGCTTAATTATGGACAATACGTAATAACTTCTCTTTAAATTACATAGTGTATACTGTACAGCTGAAATACCAGTCGACGTAAGAGAAACGCGCGAACGATTTTGTTCGCTGTTCCGTTCATGCTATGAGTCAAAATAGGTTGCAGTTGAATGTTTGAATGTCGCGACTTCAGAGCAGGTGTATTAGGTTACGTTCAGCGACTATAGAACCCGCCCCTCCAAGCGTGTGGTTACATTTACAATATTTATTCAAAGAAATTGACGAAGATCGACTTAAGGGCGGCCATTGTTATGACTACAGATATTCAAATATTTGGAAGCATGCAAAAATATCATAATTAACCGTTCCCTTTTGATTTATTTTAGACGTTCATTTAAATTGTTTTCATTAAAATACGAATACAGGTGACATGAAATAATTTTGTTTTTCTCGTTACAGTATGCAGACCATACAATCGTGATCATTCTTTCGCAGTGAACTTTGGTATAGTAGAGGTTACTTTAGACACAGGAATGTCGAGCAGTACCGTCGCCCCAATATGCCGCACCGGTGTGACCGACGTGAGGCCGCGGAACGTCGGGGTCTCCCAGATATTGTAAGCTCGTAACTTCACTGACAAAACAGTCAACCCTAAAGGCAAATGTGCACGGCGGTGGGAAATGACGTGTTTTCGTAAATAGCAGTCGCGCGTTACGAAGACGCCGCGATCATTCGATCAAATATGTATGCAGTAATGACAGGGTCCGCTCGGAATTCTGCCTTATGGTGGAATTGAGCGGGGCGGAGAAGGAAATCATATATTTTATTGGTAACTAAAGCTTTCACCGTTACTGTTCGATATTGCATTAGTAGTTAATGGAATTTAAAAGAAGCTCGTCAGGTCTGTAACTGAGTTTGCGCTCATAATTCTCAGGTATCTGGGCGAAAGGCCCGCTTTCCATTTGCGTCTGCATGACCCGAGTCAAATCATTACGAAAACCAAGGTCGAAGGCCAAGACTGTACTGAATACAGATAATTCTGGACGTTCATTGACACTCAACTGCGCATGTTGTCATCTACATTTTCCATAGAGATTGGAACTTCTACTTTTATCGAAAATGTCACACTAATTTGCCTATCAAATTATAAGTAGTCTTGAATAACCCTTCAAACGGTTTCAGATTCGATCGGCTCTCTTACCGTACCGCTTGGTAATATCTATCCCTAAATTAAGAATTAAATTCTTTCAAAGAGAATAACAATAATAAAGAGAACGGATTTACAAACGTTCATGATTTAGTGCACGCGTGCCGACCGCAGCCTAACTCGGTTGATAAATGTGTAGTCAAATGCTGAAAGAAATTCTCGTCTTCTGCAGATTCGATTTTTCTATTGAGTACATTTCGATCTCATCGGATTCCAAGATATTGTTCAGAGTAGGTACGTACGGTGCGTGTTTTATTTCGAGACGTACTCTTTTTTGTTGCCGCATGATATTTTTACATCCATCACGACTCGAACCGTAATAGATCGGACGTGTAATCTCACAACTGTTTCGTGGAGCGGGCAGTCACAAGAAATATCACGTTACATAAACACTTGCATACCAAACGACCTGTGATTGGCAGCCATTGCGTTTCAATGGACCAACATTTACATACACATTTTGCTACAGCCCTAAACCTTATTTTGTAGCGCTAGAGGCTATTTTCGTTCGGATGTCGCCCATCCTAAATAACTAAAAGGCAGTAGCCGTGCGCGCGTGAACTGTCAGAATAATCTAGCCGAAATGACAGTCAGATCTATCTATGACGGGTTTAAAGGAAAATAACTTTTATGTTTAGGTAACACGAGCGTGTTTGTTACGATAATTGCGTGTATTTGTTTATTTGCGGTCAAACGCGACCCGCTCGGCTCCACGCCGCGAGCGGTAGGAGGTTCGCGCTAGGGATGCCCTCCGAGAGAGGCCATCGGGATAAACCTGACAAAAATTAAACGATACATTTATTAAAAAAATATGTGTCATACATTAAGAACAAATCGAATAAAAAGCTTCTAATGTTTATGAATTATAGCATCGAATCATTAATGATGACTGTAATTATGTCACACTTTAATTCAACAATTTATAAGTATGTGGCTATCTTTTGAAGGCTTTCTGTCAACGTAAACGGCAATTGTACGTTCAATTCTGTTCCTTTTGTAAAAAAATATTGGTTTTGTTATAAGTAAGGAGGAATAGGGCTAACGCGGCGGAGTATGCCCAAGGCAATCGCGGAAGAAATCCTCGGTCGATAGTAGGACGTAAAAAGGGGTACGGCGAATTTGGTATATTGAAATAAAAAGCAAGAATATCCCATAAGTGAGTAGCGGGCGGGGAGCGCGGGTCAAGTGTCAAAACGCCTACTATCTGATGTACCGCAGCGCGTGATCTCGCGGCCGCCGTCACACGCACCGGTGCCTCCGACGCTTGTTCGAGTCGGAAATATGTATATACCTCCGTATACTCGACTATACCTCGCTTCTCGATCCACTCGCCCTATTCCATTTTTAACGTAGAAATCTACTTACTATTAGCTGTAGTCACTCATTATAATAATTCAATAGACCTATATTTAATAATCTATATCATTTATTAAATGACTTAATGTAACTGATATGTTAGAGGTTCGAAAGTTACATATTTATGAATCGTAATCATCAAATCATAAAGAAAATATTGTCTCTGTGAGCGGATCGTAACTTAATAACAATAACGGACAACGATCGCAATACGAAAATACGTGATATATTGTAGCTGCCTCGCTTGGAACTCTTCTCAAAATCTGTCGCTACATAGTACATAGACATAAGTGTAATAATTGTCATATCGTTCGGGTATATTTAATACAGGGCGTCTATGAAAGCGACGAGGGACAAAAGCGTTAGTATTCAAAGCTTCGTTTCGTAAAGAAATATGATCCGAGCGAGTATTGTGCGGCCGGTAGCGACGAACAAACAGATAAACATCTACAAACATATTATTTTTCAGTCAACTAGGCACTGTCGTTGCGATGGTTATCGCGCCGTTTGTGCAACTTATTGCCGTGAGATAAGCGCCCCGTGCATTGTCCGAGGCCTAAATAGCTTTATGAAAGCTAAACTGCTTTCTAATAGGTTTCCTTTTTTGTTAAACCTCATTTGAACATTCTCTCCGTGAATTACTGTAAAACTACACGCACGCGATGTTTGTGTGTTACGATCCTGAAACAAAGTCGAATCAGTATTTTGAAAAGAGGTCTTGTAAATGCTAATCGTTTAATACTTTTTAATTACTTATACTTATATTCAGGAGGTCTGACTGTTGTTTATTGTTTACAAAAATAGTTTAAATCACATCACACGAATACCTAATAATTGGAGACAATTACTCACACGGTTATCTGATTCAATTACTCCGCACAGCTGATAAACATACATACTATACATTACCAAAATGTTGATTACACCAGATTCAGCACGAGCAAATGTGCTCATCACAATGTAGTTGTCCTTGGTGGTAATCGCACCCACGACCTCTGGTTTAGCAGTCAGAGTCTCTAACCAGTAGACCAAGACGCCAGTTATTGTTATCGAATTTTGATATTTTTAATAAGATGCGTGTAGAATGTCGTAATAGGAACCGCGGCGCCTTGGAGTTAGAGAAAACGGATACTTCGTTATCTGCGGTAACGGACGACGCGGATGTGACCGCGCGCAGGAAGAGAACTCGACATGTGAGAATTTTGTTATTGACGGAAAAAATGTCATTATTTCCCAAACAGTGAATGGGATTATCTATTATTTGGTCACCCTCGAGAGATGCGATCGGAATTGAAAGCGCGAAATATGATCGCTTTATTATAACGATATTTGCTAGTTTTCGTGCTGGCCATTGTTGCGAGCGCCCGATGGAGTGATAAGGTCCTTTGTGGAGGCCTAATGTGCCCCCGTGTAGCGTTTCCTCGACAATAAGGAGGTTTGTTTTGAGATTTTAGATACGTGTAAGTGACGGTTTATTTCATTATTGGATTGTAAATGAATACGTTGGCTGCGAATAGTTTACAATAATAATAAATGATTTCGTTCCCGTTTTGATAATGATATAGAATTTGTAGCGTTGAGTCGTCGTGGACCGAATGACTGTAGGTACACATACATAGGTGTATGTCGTTTGTGTATTATCATTCTATATTGATGTTATTTTTATATTAACTGATAAATGTATTAAAACAGATAGTAAGTATCTACTGTATTTGTAAAATAATTATGTTTATCACTGTTTTATATGTATAGCTGGAAAGAAAATTACACAGTCTGTTAAGGAGTACAATTTGAAAATATAATATGATTTGTTTTTTTTTTTCAATAATCATATTTCACTGCTGGAGACGGGTCTTCTCTCGTAACGAGAATATTAAAGGCCCTAGTCCACCTGCCGCCTAACTGTCGACTGGCAGATTTCGCACACTTCACGTTTCATTTTGTAAATGTACGTTCAAATTACAAGTTCATAGTTACTACTACAATATATTACATTCATTGGTTTTTAAATTCTTTTGCTTTACTTGATTTGTAACAAAAATAGCTAATCATGGATTGCTGCAAAGCAGCAGTTGCTTCGTTTAAAACGATTGATTTCCGGAGACTGATAACATTGAAGATGAAGATGTTTTAATGGAAGTAATCTCATCATTATTAAGTCTTGAAAGTAAATAAGTGAAATGCACCGGCTTCGACTTATGCTTATATATTTTATAAATGGATTTCCTATCTCGATTAGATTAGGCATACAATGACAATCTTGAACATAACAAATTATTCACGAAGTACGTAAACAACAATATCTATATATACGCTATCAGTTATCAATTTGAGTGACACTTTCGAGGCCGTGTGTATTGGTAACCGAATGTATTGATAATGCAAGGTCTAATTATTATATTTTCAAACATCGTAAGTACATGGATACGAGGAGCTGAATAATCATGTTTTGCGGCCGGTAAAATATTTTCCGATGCAGACAGCCAAGGAGTAGAACTCGGTAGGTACCTACCGGGCCTTATGTTTCCCGATATGTATAACTTGGGATTCAAAAGAGCTCTTGTGTTCACACGAGCTACCACCGAATGGAATACAATGAAAGTCAATTCGTCGTTAAAATCCTTGTTAAATATTAGAGGAGCCACACAAAAGTAGTTCACGGCTCGCCGTCCGCGCCGTCCGCGCCGCCGCTATCAATTTTCTTACATGACGCCGAAAATAATTTGGTAGATTAGAAAATGACCGTGCAACGCAATATGGCGAAGGCTTTGTGTGTATGCAAATAGCCGCCATTGTTGTGAACAATCGCACTTACATGGTTTTATTCCTTTGAAACGTCCGCCTTTGTGTTGCCGGTGCAATTATATTAATTATGTTTGTTCGTTTCGGCGCGGAAGCGACGTGACTTGCGCCTCGCGGGCGACTGGCAACTTAATATCGTGTCGGAGGCGGACAAAAACCGCCCAAATAAGACGGTCGCTTTACAGGTGAAAGCCCACACTAATGATATACTATTGGTCGGAACGTTATATGCATACATATATATTTCGAACTTTTTTCAGTAGAACAATGTTTAGCATGTGGAGAAAAGGCTTGCAGTTCAAGTTTTTTTGGTAATAAATAGTTTATCCCGGTTCAACCGATGAGTTTAATGATTTCTTGTTTCTTTCTAAAAGCCATCGCGTAACTGTCACCATATTTATAAAGAGCGCTCTTACGGCCAGAGTGCCTATAGAGGCTTACGGTTAACACAATAATAAAGCAGCCTTCGCAGATGCTCAGAAATGCGACAGATGCTGAGTGCGACCTTTTCGCCGGTTTACAATTATAATATTGAAGTGCAAATACAGTTTGTAAATATTGAAAAACAAACTTGAAAAAGAATGTCTTTCTTTCTATTTAAAATGATTTCGATTTTCCAAAACAAACCTATCTTAACATCACCCGGATCGACGCTGTGCCGGCGGTCGGTCGCCGATTGCTCCTCGGAGACCGGCAACTTGGACTTTTGGATAAAGAAAATATTTATATAAAATACATTTATTCTCTATAGGGCTTAAGATATCAATTGTAATGACCCGGAGAAACCGAGAAGGCTCAACTTTTAAAGTTCTCTTTCTCTATTGTTTTACTCCTTCTCTCTCTTGTAAATGTACTACATACATTGTTAGAAATTAGTAATCGTGTGTCCTCCTTAATGCCAGTTAACAAATCGTTAACATTCCAAGAGCCGCGCCGACCGGCCGCCGGCGGTCCCGGGACACGTCGGCGGGTACCGTGTACAGCGCGGTAAACACTGCACGGATGCATATATTTGCATCAAAACAAGATATCTAGCGGTCGAATCGAAATATTAATAAACGTCCAGCGGCCGGCGCATTGGCTTCTCTGTAACGTACTTTATTGGAACGTAAAACGTTTCCATTCCAGCGAACGATACGGTCATGATGACGAACGTGAGTCGGATTTAGATATTTTCGGTTTACAATTCGTTATTGACATTTACATGAAGAGCAAACGAAAGGTATTAATATAAATGGTCACCTGTGACCGCCTGATCGTGCTTGGCTTTGCTTATACGCTTTTTTAAATCGAAATATTTCCTAAATGATAATGTAGTCTATGAAAGATCCAATGACAGTAATTTTTTTTTCCGGAATTGAAGGTTATTTCTTTTTTAAATTGCTTCTAACACTACTTATAAGACTTTCTGTGTCGTGGAGGCCGGAGACATGCATAGAACGACAGATAACAAAATGCATCTATTATGTCTGGCTGGCAGCCGAGCACGAGCCTGATCGTGGAAGACTCTCACGAAGATCTGTGCCGTCATGAACATGCCGTGTAATGGAAACGCGCCCCCGTAATAGGCCATCTCGGGCGACTCCCGGCCAACACTCCGGCTCTGATTAACATTCAAATTAAGTATTTGAAAACGACATTCTAAATAACGCCACGGTCCATAGATCCGTCGTGTCGTTGTCGACTGTAAGATGTCTGTCGCCATACAAACAACTGTCGAGATCAATCGATGTAGGACACGCCTTCAGAAATTAAGTTTTATTAATTTACCGTTTAATCAAATGTAAATAAATAAGAAGACCACTATGGTTCTAAACTTTCTCGTAGAGAGAAGGCCAGAGTCCTATACTGGAATATTGGGACAGTGAAAAAGTAGATCTGCGAATTGGTGATAATGAAGAAGATATTAATGAATCGTATGTTGCTATAAAGTACAATACGAGACATTAATAATAATATTCCAGGAATTTTGATGAGGAAGAGGAAGAAGCGGAAGAGTTCTATTGTTTTATTTGATCCCGTATTTGGCTTCCACTTCAAGTATAAGCACTAAGTCGCAAAATATTGAAAACAGTTTTCTGTTCATCCTCGAAGTCAAGTTTCTCACC
>DWEM01003352.1:0-10801 GCA_018245935.1 Agara belti belti | reverse complement strand
GAAAGAATTTTTGAAATCGGTCCAGTAGTTTTTGTGCTTATTCGTTACATACACACACACACACACACACAAATCTTTTCTCTTTATAATATTAGTATAGATATAGATATAGATATAGAATTATAGATATAGAATTATAGATATAGATTATGTCGGTTCAGCACGAAGTTTACTAGATTTGGGTTCGTAAGACTGTTAATTTAAATATCAGTTTCAAGATAATTGTTATTTTTGTTTTGCGGCAGACTTACATACTCGTAGTACAAAACATACTAGGCCATCAGAAGGACGAGTTACATATTTTGTTAAAAAGCTTAAAACGATTTGATGTAAGATAAAACGGAGTAGACAAATATAACTGAAAATAGAAAGTTACTTTTAAGTTACAATACTTATATTCAAACCTTATAAAAATTATAACATCATTTAGTATTAATAGCGTATAAATAGTTTTACTACATTCCAAGGTATTAAGACTTATATTCGGCTGATATTAATAAAAGCATATTTATATCAGTCAGTTCTGAATTTTACAAATTGAACTAGCAATATGCATGGCCGCAACAACTTTGTGACAATTTATCAGGAAGTCATGGTCGTATAGCGGAAGTCGGATTACAATATTGGTTTTGATAACAATGCATGGCAGTTTATTATATAACGCAAGCTCTGCCCCGCGTTGCTATCCGCGTAGATTTCGATCCCGTGGGAACATCGGGATAAAAATTATGTTTATACCCAGGTTTCGAACTGTTCTCATAGTCAATTTCAATACAAACGGCCAAACAGCTCGACAGTGAAATCGTAACAGACAGACAAACAGACAGAGTTACTTTAGCATCGAGAGTAGGTACTAACGCTATAATCATAACGAATTCAAAAAACTTATAAAATTACCTTATCGCGTCAACAAATACGTCGCTATTAAGTTTGTTCTTAGTTTGAATTAATATTAAAATGTAAATCACTTACTCAGTTCATTTAAATATTGCTTCCACAATCGTTTGTGTACAATGGAGCTCAAACAAAGTTCGCCAACAAGACAATGCAGGCCTAACGGGAAGTTCGTCACAGTTTAACAGGAAGGCTCACCCGCGGTCGGAAGGCCGCGGAATTACGGACTCTAGTATTGTTTTAGATTTCGTTCATTGTACTGAGAGCGCTAGTTTTTCAGTTTTGTTTATTTGCGTCTGTCCCTACCTGCGCTTTGTCCTGAAGTGTGGGGTTCGCCGTGGCTTAGTGTAACTCACTCGAATGTTTTTTATATACCGAATAAAGCTTCCTTTACTAAAGCTTTGTTGGTTTTTAACGGAAACATTTTTTAGCGCATAAAATGAGCAACGAAACAAAAACAATTGAATACCTTTGAACATTGTAATTCGCTAAATGGTTTTATTAAAAATGTGTAAAATATCATATATTTTATTCCATTTTCAAACTAAATGCTCTTCGTGATATCGAAATTTCAATAAAGTAATAAAAAATCTTCAGTTCATATTGGCGAAACCTTTTGTATTTCCCGTAAACAGTACCATTCTGAAGACTTAGGCAAATTCAGAAACATTCATCACTTTACTTAATTGTATATAGTATTAGTCACGCAGATTTTACATACAAATACTGTGAAAATAATTATACACGACATAAACTTTTTTGTTCCTTGTTCCTTGACTAGAAGATAAATAATGGATCCTGTCACGTTTTATTATTAACGTATAATACGAGTAGCATGTATGCGATCAAATTTACATACTAGTATCACACGTACCGCAAGACGCGTCAGTCCTGTCACGGTAACGTAACGCAGTCTGCACGCCACAAGCGTTGTCCGCGTCATTTGTCACCCGGCGAGACAATAAAGTCCTAACACGAAGTTTTATTGTTCCTTGTATCGTGCCAAGATGGGTTAATAGTTTGAAAATAATAATAATAATAATATTTAGGGACAGTTCCACGCACGGCTACCCGATGCCAAATTAGGCAATTTAATGCCTGTGTTATGGTAACCGGACACCTGATAAACATACGATATATTACTTATATAGAAATTTTTATTACGACCAGACACAGAACAGACAAATGTGCTCATCACACAAATGTTTTCCCCGGGTGGGAATCGAACCCACGACCTCCGGTTTTGCAGTCAGGGTCTCTAACTGCTCGACCACGAGGCCAGTCGTTCGAAACTTTTTTATTCATTATGCACTTATTTTATAATGCGAAATCAACATATATTTCTTTACTCCAAAACTTCTATTGGGCGTTCAAGAAATAAAATAATGAATAAAGTGCGTAACAGATAATATTCCCAAGAGAAATATACAAGCACCGACAAATTATTTAATATAAACAAGCTTAGTGGCTTAGATTTTAACCCTCCATTGAGGGAGTTTACATTACAAACTCAAGCGCTTTTTAAAGATTAGGTATTTCATAAGGTACGATAGTGGAATTGCAGGGGATTTAATGATAAGCAATTAGATGCGTAATAAGTAAAATGCCAGGTTATCGGGACAAATTACACGTATAAATAAAATACTTTTTTGTGACAAATAAAATGATAGAATAATTAATAATGTAATCAGTAAGCGATTGCTATATAATATACGTATGCTGAGAGCATAAACCTGGAGCGCAGCATCCAATAATTAACTCCCGCACTTGTCAGCGGATGTCTAAACCGGCAGCGGGCGCGTGACGTCATCCGTCACGTCACGACCTCCACGTCGTTAGTCACGCTGCCAATGCCTACCAACGTTTGTAACATTCACAGTGCTCTGTGGCCTTTGTATTTTATTCGAACATCTATTTCAGCATGAGATGTGCTAATAAGGGATTTACTAAGAACAGCTTGCATATAACTGACAACGGAAAACAGAGAGATTCAATTCAGATGTAGGTTAAGAAATATTTTAAAATGATTTTATTTATGACAACATAACGCTATGTTTAAATATAAATAAAAATGTAATTCAAAAGAAAAATAAACATTTCATTAGAAGTTTTAGATAAAATGTTTCTTGCATATTAATGTTCTTTATGAAACCTCACAAGAAATACCAGGTCATTAAAGTCACGACCCCACCTGCATCCGGCTAATTAAACCCCGCACTTGTCAGTGGATGCCTAAACCGGTTATGAGTGCGTGACGTCATACATCACGTCACCACACGTCAGGAGCGCCGCGTCATTTGTCACGCTGCCAATGACTGCTGCTGCTCGCGGCGTTGTACGCGACAGTACTGTAGTTTTAAAACGAAGCAAAAAAATTGTTTTGTTATACATTTTTTTCACGAAGGTACATTTCAACAATTATTTAAACCCATTTGTAGTTAGCAGTTGTTTGGGGTTGGCTGCAAGTGTCCATTAACGACAGTGGTATCTTATGACTGATGTGTAGTTGAAACACTATTTAATGTGAGACTGAGGTATACATATCCTTCTATAATCTTCGACTGGTCTCTTGGTCTAGTGGTTAGAGACCCGGACTGCTTAACCGAGGTCGTGGATTCCAATTCCACTCAGTACAAACATTTGAGTAACGAGCTCAGTACTATAATAATATAATATGTAAGTATTGTATGCATTTATGTACGTTTATCAGGTGTCCATAACACAGGCTTTTAATTGCCTAATTTGAAATTGTGTAATTGTTCCAATTATTGTTATTGTATTGTTATTTGATTAGTTGTTTTGGTTGATGCGTTTCGAGTCAGTTTATGAATAAATTTTATAATATTATACATAACGATTTAAATTGCGCAAATAACCATGTAAGCGCAGTTACTGCGTAACGCGAAATAACTGTTCGGTTAAATGACGTGTGAACTTCGCAATCATATTGAATTCACGCTGTAATATGATGTTTAGCGACATTTATTACGCTAAACCATTGAACACGCTCGTTTCGGGATTCGGATACGATCCGATTCAATGACAATTTTGAGCTATAATTGTTTATGGTTCAGTTCAGTTCAGTGTTATAAGTAATAATAATAATAATTGTTATATCACAGGACAACATCCACGCGGCCATCTAACTCCAACTTAGGTAGTTTAGCAAAGCCTTTACTATGTCGATCCCAAACTTAGGAAAGCCTGTACTATGTATATGGATCTTTCATTTCATAGTTATACCTAAGTATGTTTATGAACTTTAAGCGCTTACTTATTTAACAAGTCCTTCACGGTTTTGATCCCTTGTAGTGTTTAATAGTATAGAAAATTAACACTAAGATTGTTTATACAGTTAAAAGTAAAATTGAAAACAAAGATGGAAAATTCGTCATTGTATTAACAATTGGATTCGAATGCTTTTTAACATTAAATCATTAATTATTAGCATTACTTCCCGATGAAAAAACAGTTCAGTCTTCAAGTTTTCGAATAAAATCCCGGGGCCTATAAAAAGCCAATCGCTGGCAAGGCGCGGTAACGACGGTCTGATCCGTTATTGCGTTCCGAACGAATGCGGATTCCAATTCCATCCTCACCTCCGCTATCGTGAATCTGGAATGAATGAGATGGAAATGAGCGAGGAAAGTGGGACTGATGATGTGTTTCAGGGACCCGACTTGGAGAGTTTATGACTTCGATCGGAAGTAAATTATTTTCTGTTTTCATTAGTTACGACGATTCTTCGTGGTTGAACGTAAAAGTGATTATTATTGCTAACGAAACCTTTCCGAGAATGGTAGTACCCATTGTTCATTATTCGCCTGCACAAATATTTACCGCTTTGCAGCAATGTTTGGCAGTAAACGATAACCTCAAAATAAACGGAGGAATACTTTTGTCTATAATATCTTCAATGCGAGGTTTAGCGTGAAATTTATTTAACGTAATGTATAGCTTTTCTCACAAGGTCATAATATATAGAATACTTGTAAGTAAATGGGTATGAGAAAAAGACTGCAACAACAGTGATAAACAACAACAGTTTGTAAACAACAAAATGGCAGCTTCAACCCATTGTATGTACCGCGTTATATTTGTAAAATAATTGTCAAATAATCATGTATTTAAACGTTGAGGTACCGAAGGCCCCCGGCTGGCAATTTTCCCACTTGTAAAAATCTATCTGTAGGAACCTAAAATGTCGTAAATTATTTTCTATCTCGCCGAATCGGTCTCCTTTCTCGGCCCTACACGACGCATATACGAGCCACTAAACCGTCCCCTTGATTAAACTACGGAGGACCATAAACTTTTATGTCTCTGATTGGCTATTTCATTGCCTGGGGGTCGTTTATACTTATCTTCGCAGTACACGCTGAGCTAAGCTGTTTTACGATAACATAATATATTATGTCGATATATAACGTTGACCGGCCCCTTGGCATATTGGTTAGAAGAACTGACCGCTAAAGCAAAGGTCGTGTGTTCAATTGCCAGGTAACACGTATGTGTTATGTGCACGCATGCGTGCTGTTCTTGAGATTAGCCTGGACAAACAGAAAGATAGACAGACGGACAAAAAATTTAAAAAATGTATTTGCGAGTTATTATCGTGTAAATAACTTTAACCACTTGAGAAAACACAGTTATTTTGAATTCACAGACTGAAACTTAAATTTTATTTATATGTATTTATGGTGTATCCACGCAGCTCAGTGTATCTAATTATTCCATAACTGAAACTCGCGGACGTCGAGTTTGATTCCCGCTTCGAGTCGAATAGTCCGGAAATCGATTGAGTTTGGAGCTTCGCTACGGATTGTAGCCGAAATATCCCGGATATACAGAAGCGCTAGACGTGGCACGTTCAGTTACTAAAATGGAAAGCTCTTAATTGTTAATGAAAAATCTCTGTAAAGTTAATTGAAGCTGTACGAATAATAATAATATCTAGGGACAATTCCACACACGGCTATCCGATTCTAAATTAGGCAATTTAATGCCTGTGTTATGGTAACCGGATAGCTGATAAACGATACATACGATATATTACTTATATGGATATTTTTATTACGACCGTACACAGAACAGACAAATGTGCTCGTCACACAAAAGTTTGTCCCGGGTGGGAATCGAACCCACGACCTCCGGTTTGGCAGTCAGGGTCTCTAACCACTCGACCGCGAGGTCAGTCAAGTCAGTCATATGAAACAAATGTCAGTTATGAAGGAATATGAAAGAATGAATATTTAGTGTTCGGTGCTTTCTGCCTTCTCCATTGATGGTGTTATGGTATAATATGGTTTATGGTTTATAGATCTTTGTTTCTCATAAGAATTTACAATAAATTCACTTACTGAGAAACGGACATAATTACAAACAAAAACTAAAATGTAAGGCATACAGGAAGGTAGATGCGAATTAGTAAAAATGCAGGCAGTATTGATACAGAGATCTAAATTATGGAATGGCATTAATGTCTTTACAAATTTATGACACAAAAATTAATTTTCCTCGAATGAGGTTATTAATAATTATTATTTTGTGCTTATTTATTTATTTTACAAATATAATAAATATTAAATTTGTGTAAGACCTAGTCGGATATGAGCATTTATTAAAAACGGTAAGTTATATAAGTCAATGTTAGGTATTATTTTATTATTACGTATTATTTTACGAGTATCACTCTTTTACGTATTAATTCAAGGAAGTATATTACAATTACTTTAACACTGACAACATATATATACCTACTTGTAATCCAACAATATTTAAATCAATTACTATTTCGTGAGTACTAGGGTCTCACGAACAAACACATATTGAATCTTACCAAACTAAAGTTATTATTTCCTCTGAAAGCGAATCAAGACTATTTTAATGCTTCGTAGATTTTACCTCATTTGCCGCGTTACATATGAAACTGGAGCTAAGAGATTCTGCAGTGCTGGTCGCTGATAAAGAGCCTGCAATGACAACAAATGAACATCGGTCAGAAAATTTATTAACGAATCGATTCGGTTAACGATGCTAAATTCTAAATAAAATGAAGATGCAACACTACAATATCATTCAGTTCCGTACGTTGTAAAATACAATTGAAATAATTACAGTGGTGACGCTCAGCTTCGCCAATCCGATTGCTCCCTTATGTCTGTCCCAAACGTCTTTTAGCGCAGTCCACATGTTATATATTATGAACACTAAAACTTTGAACGTTTGAACACGGTTAATTTTGAACTGCGTGCTTTATGAACTGAACTAGTAATAGTGCTGGGTTCACATAATCAAATTAGTTCACGAGAATGTATTTATAACTAGATTACTACGTCATGGTGTGTTATGACTGTTTCATTATACCTTCAATTATACGCGTATCTCTTTTAAGGGCGAGGGTGAGTGAATGAGGATGAGATGAAATCATTAATGTCAAAACAATTCCGCCATTCATCAGCTAATCTTAAATTTCTTTCACTTCTATCTTTAGTCGTAAACTATACCTATACAAGCCAAACTGAACCTATAGCTTAATATTAGCTAATTTGGATTCTTTTGGTATTAAAGGCATCTAAGAATAAAGTCATTAAAATATTTTTTGTTATTCTATATGTTAATTAAAGTGCGTATTCGACCACATTATTGGTAGTGTAAAACCATGCAAGAAACCTACGTTCCCATCGTTGTTTTGATTCGCAGTTCTGATTGTTATCGTTGAGTAACAATCGTTAAGTTGCATCGGAGGCTTTAAAAACTGTTTAGAAACATCTGAGAAACGGTATTTATACAAAGCCGCACTGGGTACAGCAGCTGTATGCCCCGGTGCCCAGCAGTGGGACGCAAAAAGGATCGCGGTGAAGTATAAATATATATTATATATAATGATTAAAATGACTTTCAATTGAACAATATCACGAACAACAAATTGATCGAAAAGAGGTAATATCCTATACTATGCCTTTTATCGTCAAATTTCTATATCACGAGAGGGCGGAAAACCGTAACATGTCTGTTGACAAAATTACTTTCAGATATATTATTATTATTATGGATAATTACCAGGCGCGCGAATAACATAATTGCGGAAGTATTGGACCATGAGGTAGTTACCGCTGGCCTTGCCGTCACCCTCCGCGCACGTGATCACCAGAGGGTACATGTCTGGCTTGGATGTAACCTGCGGGTTACGGATGGGAGTATTACTAATAATTCATTTTATCTGCATGGCATGCGTGCAAGTCCACACACGGCTATCTGATCCAAAATTGTATACACTACTTAATAGAATATACGACAGTCAAACGGACACGGACCAATCAAACAAATGTGCTCATGACACAAATGTTTGTCCTCCGTGGGAATCGAACCCACGATTTTCGGTTTTGAAGTCAGGGTCTGTAACCACTCGACCATGAGCCCAGACAAAGAGAAGATTGTGACGGAAATCATATTTTGGGACATCTCAAATATTCCTCTCGGAATCTGAACTAGGCAGAATCTGACCCTATGCTACCATAATTAGACAGTAGACCAATAGACCATACACATTATTCTCTTTGCAACAATTTTTGTCCTGGGCCACAAACACTGTTTCCGCCGTTGTAATGCCTTGTGGAATCGGCTCCGACGAAGCTGTTATTTTTTAGGCTGTCTACATGGCAAATAGGGATATCACTTCTGAGTATGGCGGCGGTGCTTGGTGGATGGAGCCGCAGCGGCTGTACCGCGGCGGGGGGTACACGGAGCCAGCGGAGTCCCGCTCCGAGGTCGGGCGCCGCACGCAGCACGCCAGCGAGCACATGTACACCCCCTGGCCGCGCTTGAAGAACAGACTCCACGTGCAGCACACAAGGATCCCGCCGAGCAGGCCTAGAAGGAACAGTACTGGCCTGGAAAATGTTAGATACGAAAAAAACAATAATAAGTAACTTCCGGATGTGATAGCTATAATATACTCGTAGATAAGAAATTAGTAGGGTAACATCACTGTTAAAGAAGTAGTTTAAAAGGTCATAAGGTTAGATATAGCTTCCTCACGCCGGTCGAGTCGAGGGTGTATCGACTTGACCGTGATTCTTATCGAGCACACCACTCAACCCAGCGGCCGCTCTTTGTACTACCATTGATTCGTGAATGATGTCAAACGATACCAAAGTCGCATTGTGACTTCCTAATGTGATGATCAATACTTTTAAATGCAGGTTTTTCCTCCAGTTTATTCTTCTTCCTCTGCCGCACGTTTGTGATGTGAATCAAAGAATTGATATGATTTTGAGGTACACTGAATATAAATTATTGTGCCGCATGATAACAAATTAATATTTCGTTTACAATCTCTCCACTCCAACATATTTGAATTTCTACTACTCGTGGGGACAAAAAGGTTAAAACTAAAGACCGTAGTACTAGCGACGTGGCTCGCAACCCGTCTCCTAATGTTCCCCGTGGACGCGAGAAGGAGACTTAACAGAGCAGGTCAAGAGTGCTTCCAGTGGAAGAGTCTGTGTGACGGCGTTAAATGGGTAGAAGTTGCGAAAGAAGTTTATCAGTTTGTCTCAACTTACGCCAATGAGTAATAGGCGTGATTTTATAACAAGACGACGAAAGCTTGTGTAGTTTTAGATTCTAGCATGTTTTAGACAATGTGACAACAAATTATTTAAAAATGCAGATAACAAAAGTAGTAGGTACGGTATTCGTTTCCTTACCATTGGTAATACCAAGCGATGGCCCCTTTTAGGTCATCGGGGGAGAGTCGCGGTGGGCCTGTGGTGGGCGCACAGCAGCCCAGCTCGCAGCATTGCCAGTGGGAGGGGCACAGGCGCCCATCCGGACAGGGGATCTCTTCTCCGCGCTGAAAAAGTAAAACTTTTCACTTGCCTAACAAGGCATTACGACGATAATGGTTATGAAAGAAGCATATCACTTTCTATAAAAATAAAATTGAATGATATTTTCGTACTTATTTCATTCAAATACTGTAAATTGACAATAATTAAGCGTATGTACATGGTTTTTATGACTCTTTATAGATTTGGACCCTTCATGGATATAGATTCTTACGAACTTTTTTTGAGGTTTATTATCAAGAAACTTTACTTTATACTGGCACTTTGTCCCTAAAAGAAGACTGGCTAGTATTAACCGTAATAAAAATCTTTGTTAGAAAAATAAACAGGACGTATATCCGTTTTATATATTGCGATAATTGTGGCGCCAGCATTGTTTATTAGTCTGAGCAACAGTAATATAGAAACAAGGGAAAACGTTATCTAGTCAATTATTCAATAGTACCTATCTCGTAAAACGAAGATGTAGGCATTTTGCCAATATTTTTTCTGTTAAGGTCAAGCTTCGTGTCGTCTTGGAGCCGGTCTTGGGTATAAAAGAGAAAAACTCACAGAAAGCTAATACGTCGTCTAATACGTGGGGACGTCGTAAAACTTCGCACTCAGGTGATGTACTCGTACATTATTTCCCGCCGTCAGATTTTTTTTGTCTAGACTCCAATATAAAACTATTACTACAAACTTCGTTAAAATCAATTTACTAGTGTTGGCATGATGAAGAAACAGACGAATGGACGAATTTGTTAAAAACTGTTTTTTTTTATATCTGTGTATGTGTTACATATTAGTAAATTAAAAGTTATCACTCTTAAAAAATATTGCAAGTAGGCACATATTTTATCTTTGTTACCATTTTAATTAGTATATAAAAAGATATAGGTGGGTACAAGGTACGGCAATAGCTTTAACCTCGTTTTGTGGTAATTAGAAAAATAATACGTAACATCACGCCTGTATTCTCCGAAGGGTTAGGCAGAGGAGTGTAGTACACTCCCACATTTCACCAGATACGTTTAAGTCCCACTCTGAGTCACTACTAGAAATTAGAAGAAAGG
>DWEM01003351.1:0-10802 GCA_018245935.1 Agara belti belti | reverse complement strand
TATTGATCAGTGATCATGTAGCATTCAAGTGGTGTAAGAATTTTTGCAATCGGTCCAGTAGTTTTTGAGCCTATTCGATACATACACACACACACACACACACACACACTCACACACAAATCTTTCCTCTTTATAATATTAGTATAGATGATTAATTACAAGGCATTACCAGCCTTTTTCGGTCACAGACTGACAAAGATACTTTCTCTACTATACCTATATTAGCATGATTTACTACATGCAATGGTGACTAGATTCGTGATACGAAGTGTGAAATGCTTTTTGATAAACAAATATATAGAACCATTAGAAATATTCCCAAAAACGACAGCTCGCTACAACGATCAAGAGATTAAGCACGGATCCAATTCAGCATATCAATAACAGTGTCACATGTTCCATGTTTCACGTTCCATACAAATAACTGGCGCGAATGGTTATTTTATTCATAACTAGCTCGGTGTCTGCGCGATCGTGCTCTCTTAACGCGGCGATCCATTCACGCGAAAAAACCACGCAACGATCGAAGCAATATATGCCGCAAGCACAACAATGTTCAATTACACCGCGGCATTAACAATGCGGTGAAGATAACGTCGTGAGCAAACCTGCACACCTTAGAGACGTTATAAATTATATAACACTAGCTTTTGCCGGCGACTTCGTCTACATAACCAGTAGGACAGAAGCATTAGTACATAACCAGTAAATTGCCACAACATTTGGCCAAAACAAAAACAAACAGCCCATTAATCGATACCACGTAAACGGCTACAAGAAACTTCGCTTGTCTAATGGATGTGTGATGAATTGTTGGGTGTTCATTAATTTGTTGCAAGAGTTTGCTCACCGACGTGTTTGATTAGAAAATTGAATTAGGCAAGCAAACAGAGTCGTATCTACTCGTATTACATATGATAGCTTTCAATCCGCTGATGTTTTGTGATACGATAACGGAAAATACACTACACTGATTTATTGCACCTAAGTCATGTTTATATTGTATGGACCGATATTTTGATATATTGTAAACGACTCCAATTTTCATCGTACTTATTAATATGCAAATATAATACGCCTTAATTTTTTTTTGTGGTTGCTTTCCTTTTAATCAATCATACTCAAATGACTTTTAAAAATTCAGAAGTAACTTTTACATTCAACCACAATGAAAGTATTGCTTTGAAATTAATAAGAAATGTAAATTTGTGTTTCATTCAAACTCTAAGTATTCTCGATAGAATGCTTTTATTACTCAGCGAGCCTTTCGGCGAATGTTACAGAGAAATATGTTCAGTGGTAAAAAAAAATAATGTCCGCTCAAGTAAATCCATACAAAAAAGGATAAGTCTATAAAAAAAAATAAAGGCAATTTCAGTTAGCAAACACCACCGCAATAATCAAATTATCATAAATTGAATGCTTTACAATTTACATAATTACAAGCTAAAGGTCTAGAGTGTAAATTATAAAAATAAACCGATGTTTCGTGTCCGCTTGTGTGTCATCAACACTCGCATTGTACATCTGCTTTGTCATTCTTTCGTCATCCATTAATAGATATGAATGTCAGCAACTTCATTCTGTAAAATACTTTCAGAACTCATCAGGTGAGGTTTTACGTTCAGCAAGAGATCTTCAATGGCGTTAACTGCCTCAATTCATTACGAATCGAACCCCATCCGTTAAGCACGGCCTAAGTAATTGCGCCCTCAAGCTAATTTATATCATCCGTTTGATAAGATATAACGGTCATCTCAGTATCAGTACCAATTGTTAAACACAAATATCGTGCAACTCCTAAGATATAAATAAGCATACATGTAACATAACATGCGAATACGTTAACTGAGCATTTTCTTTAATTGTCAGTATAAAAATACATGCATAAAGGCTTGCTTCTGTTACGCGGATTTGCGTCCATCCGTTCGCATGTAAGCCAATGAGGTTTCATAGATGCTTTGCGCGACTCACTTGCGTATTTCACGCATGATAAGAAAAGTAGAATAGAATAAGAGAGCTTAATAGAAATACTCTAATTTTAACGTAACCTAACAGTAACGTAATTTTTACGTTTACGTTAAACCGTAATAATCTAAATAAACCCTCAGTGGTCTACGTAAAACAACCTATTTCAAACACATAATGGTAAGCATAACCAAAATATTGACTATTAGTGTACACAGCATACACGCATAGTCTCTCACGTTATGCAAAATAGCCAATAATTCAACATAACTAACAGCACTGTAAAATGTTATTAAGTTTCTGTGGGATAGGGTGCCCCCTCATTTATCAAACATCTAACACATGTGATTGGGCAAAATAATTTGAAACGTGTTGATTTGACCAAAAGTATAACTATTTTGTTATTTAATTACTATAATTATCTTAACAGTTGTCTAGCGAAAATGTTTACATTTTCCTCTTTTAAAGAGTATTTTCATAATGTTGTAATATTTGACTTCAATTCTGAACAGAAATATCCAATTAAGTAAGTAAAATAAGTAAATGAAAATTCGAAACGACGTTAATCGTCTTTTTCAACAAATACGTAATATCAAAACATACGATGTCAAACAAAATACACGTAACTTTTAACAACGTATTCCATCATGGCGGACATGTTTAGCGAATAAATCCGATCGCATAATGATAAATGAGGTAACACCAGAACGAAAATTCTCAAAGAGCGGCGGCGCACCAAAACTTAATTATGTAATTCAAAATTCTAACGCGTAATTAATGCAAATTCTAAAGGGTCTAATGTTTTAAGGGACCGAGCAGGTAAAACCTTTATTCAACAGTCTCACACGCTTTATAAACTTCATAATATGCATTCAGAAACTTCGAATGGGACTCGCGTATAGAACTTTGTGGAGTAAGTCTTGAAGCCTTAGCTGCTGTAAATGGAATATGATACGTGTAAAACAATATTTGCAGATTTTTATCAAAGCCGATGTAGTCCCGCGAGGGAGCTTAGGCAACAGTGTTAAGAAATGTCGAGAAAATAAAACAATTCTGTGTAAGAATTTTACTGAGTTTTTGTACATATTATAACATATTTTGTACATAGTAATAACTTTCGCTTTTCATCTTTCCGTTTAAAGGTGAAGTATGTATTTAATGCAATTCCATATCTTTAATTTAGCTTTATTCAGATTTATCAGTAATGAAACCAATCAGTATCAGTATCAGTAATACATTCACTTATGCATTGGCTTCATTACAATTAAACACAATTTACTTTTATTTCTACTCACTTGTATCTGAGTAGCAGAAAATATTAAAATACTATGTATTTTTTCACTTGAGATTTTTAAAGTTACTGTAATGGTTCACATTCACAGCCCCCTAAAGAGGGATTATAACTATTAAAACATAAAGTTCCAGCGCTTTTAAAACGTAGTGCGACTAAGTATAGAAGTTTAAAGTGTTATAACAGTTTCTGATATTACTGACGATGGTGACATTAAATCGTACCTATTAAAACTTTAATCGTAGTCTACTGCTACAGAAGGATCAATATCAAAGATTCACCCGGGCGTCGGGTGGTGCGGATGGTCCTATCGCTAACGGATATTGGTTCCGAACCGTTAACTTCCTATTGTTAAATGACAGGACGGTGCACTGGTCAACTACTGCGCCGGGGTACCTGAATTCGATTCCCAGTCAAGTCAAGTCCTGACTATTTGTGTAACTGACAAATATTTGTCCTGACTATTCGCGTGGCTGACAAATATTCGTCCTATTCGTGTGACTGATAAATATTTGTCCTGACTATTTGTGCGACTGACAAATATTTGTCCAGACTATTTGTGTGACTGACAAATATCTGTCCTGACTATTTGTGTGATGATCATCAATGTTTGTGCTGAGTGCTGAGCGCTGGGACCAAAGCAGTAGACATTATTTAATGTTACAGATGTAGAATATACAATTGACAATGTAAACGTATTTACAGAATTCGATAAACGGGCATGCATAAATTATGTTAACAAGCCGATCGGGGACCGGCAGCCAAGTCACGAGTTGAAGTCAATGACCTCTAATTTAATTTTTTATCCCGAAAAAACTGGGTTAGAAATTGTAACCGTCGCGCCGACAACCATCTTAAGTGCCCGTACTTTAATCAACTCTGTATTAGGGGTAGTAAAAGCGGCACGACTGGTAATAGCTCTACAGCCTGCAACCATCTTCAATATTACGAAACCTTTTATTTCAATTTTAAACTTATTATTCCCTTGCTTTATTCTACGAATTGAACTGAAAAATAATAAGTACGAAGATATATTCGGTCCCTATTGTATATCGCAATAACGTTAAAACGTAGTATTGACTACAAATTCACTAGTATATGCATACAATCACGCCTATTTCCCATAGGGTTGGCAGAGAAGGCACCGCCGATCCTAACAACTTCTTCCGCCCCTACTTTCATCAAAATGACCATACAAATTCATTTGAACCGCTAGACTATAAACACAGCATGTTATATAAATAGATGTAGAGCATAGTATAAAATAGTGAATGTCTGTTACAGTATAAATCTGATTTCTTTGAGTGGATCAAATGGCGCGCCGACATGGACTTGACTTGCTAACGAGCCTCCTTTCACTCTAATGCAATGAAATTTTCTCTAACACCGAACAATTTAAAAGCAAATATGCATATCATTACTAAAACTACATAGGTAAGATTAGCTTCCTTGATATTTGAATACACATTTATATTGATTCGAAGAAAAAATCACATTTATTGGTATACACGTAACTATTATTGGACGGTGCCAGTAATAAACATGGCAGTAGTCAAAACTGACCACTCCAAGCTATAGAGATCTGCAATCAACTTCCAATGGGTCTTAGGAATCGGACAGTCAGTGTGAATTTAGTTAGTTACAGGTGTTAATAAGAATTAGTTGGTAAGTATTCATAAGTAACAGGACTGCAGGACTGTCAGTATTATCAGTTCAATTAGCATTTGTTAGTATATGTGCAGCGAGTATTTGCCATTTGTGACTGCTGCCAGCTTGTTTTTGAATCTTTTCACATAAAAATTCTTACCCCGGCGAACCGTATACATGTTCTACGACCTACTCAGAATCTACACTAGTTCACCTACACGGAATATACCTAGACATATAATTATTATTATTCTTCAATTCGGTCGAAAATGTTAACCTTTCCATGAACTCTCTCAGCTCATTTTACTATACATTTTTCTCTTTATTAAATCTAAAGAAACTTCGAACATAATCCAGTTGCTGGACAAAACTTTCCGAAGGACTCCCGAGGGTGACGCTGAAAGAGTAACTAAAGTGAAACTGAGTATGTATATATAATAGCCGCACAAATATTAATACTTTGTTACAAGATTTTCATGATAAAGCTACATATAACTTTCATGTGAATTAATACAAAGCGGTTTTCATCTAGTTTTCCAAGAGTTTATATCGGGAAAGTGTATATATAGTTCAGTTTTCCACTTCAGACGTCTGGGTTCCAAATCCTGTGTATTTTAACGTTAAATATCACTAGCTATGAAGGTAAAGAATAACATCGCAACACCTGCAAATATTAGTTCATAATAATAATAAAGGGCTGATCACGAATAAATTAAGGCTCGTGCTGATTGAAAGTATTGATGATAGAACAAAATAATGTAATACGGATTTGTAGAACACATCGTTATATAGAAAAAGTTTACTCAAACTAATTGCAGCAGTTTTTTTTCCTTTCGATCTTTCGACCTTTGATAGGACGGATAATGACAAATACTAACTGCACTTGCACTAACAAAAACTAACTGGACTAATTTTACTAACAGTCCCATTCTTGCAGTCCTATTACTAACGAATACTCACCGACTAATTTCTGTTAACACCTATTAACTGTATTCACACTAACAGTCCCATCCCTAGAGCCCATTCAGAGGTCGGTTGCAGATGTCCATGGGCGGGAGTGGTCACTCGTGACCGCTGCCAGCTCGTTCGCTACTCTCCGAACATAGAAAAGGGGTTGCTAGTATATTCCAGTGTTGTAACATCCAATATTTGGCAACAGTTAAAAATAACATATACCATATCGTTTCTCAACGTTCTAAAAACATGCATAGTGTACCGAGATGCGGTTCCATATCACATCGCGGGGAGACAAATTCGTGGTTGTTATTTGTACATTTCATTGTTTGCGATGTAAACAATGCACCAGTTAGCAACTCGTACCTCAAAATTGAAAGGGAGTTTCTTTTTTTAAGAAAATATACGGAAACGTACAATGTTTTTTGCAATATTGGCTTAGAATTCTCAGATGTTGTGTTATACTTTTATACAATGGCTAGTCTATTTATGTAGTGTAATTTTGTTTTTGTATTGGACGAGTAAGCTTGCATCTAGGCTATCCATTGCAAATTAATGTCTATAATATATGAATGTTGCATTTCTATTTCGATGACTTAATAGATCCAATCGTGGTGCTACGAAAAACGAATCTAATAAAAAACCTTTTTACCATCATCAAACTTATTGATATTCGATAACGATAGAATTATCGGCATTAATTCAAAATATTAAGATTCTATACTGAAATAGCTTACACTGTTTTGCGACATTTTGCTAATGATTATCGCTAACTCGCAGTACCTATATTGGTTCGGTGAGTAGTTTAAATCTAACACCCCCAATGATTAAGCTGTATCCGTTCTAACAGAACGATACGAGCCTAAACTTAATTAAGGTTTCAATGAACCCAAGGGCGGTCGTAATCAAATTAAGACAGTGTCTAATTTTATTACAATCAATGACGTTAATCAATAGGAAGTAACCACATTTTCAAGTGTTAGCTAGGTTCCTAACGCCTGATAGAAATTCAACATCCTACTTAAACGAAATTATACTTAAGGTTGAATTAGACTCAGACTATTGTCGCTTATTTTTGATATTGATCTCCTATTAAAGAAACGCTATATAACACTGTAAGTTTTTAAGTGAAAAATTCCACTAATTGAAAAAAAGAACATAATTAAATTTAACTTACAATACATTTAATGATGTTAGTCAATTTCAAAATACCTAATTCTTACAATAAAACGGTATTTAAAACGGTGTAATAGAGCACATTTTTAAAGCTAACCAAAAATATAAAAAAAATATAAAAAAATGCTAATAAATAATAATATGTCTTTATCGTTGATGATATACAAATTTGTCTGATAAATTGTATTTACAAAGACAACAGTGAAATGTTAAAACACGCATGTTGGCACAAAACCCCTGATCCTCCGACGCGAAGGTCAACAAAGCATTTACAAAAACCAATATTGACCTCGCTTTTTTTTTTTTTGAGCACTTCCGTATCTTTTTCCGACGTTCCGAATTGAATTTTTCCCTCGTATAAAAATTTTGTTTCAACGCAAGTAAAATGTTCGGTTCGGATGCCTTGTAGTTTATTGCGAACTCGCACGCTCTGTTTTTTACATAGTTTTCGTTTCAGATTAAACAAAAAAATTACACAATCCGCTGAAATTGAGACAGCGTTCGTAAAGCGTATATACTTAGCCGATTAAAATAAGTTAATTTCACTCCATTAAGGTCACTCCGAGATGTTAACTAAGATTAAAATACGACAAAATGTTTTAAAGTCGTGTAAGTAATTACTGAAAATACGTTAAATTGTCCAAAAAAATTAATCGTAATTTCGGTAACACATACTTTCGCTTCTAGAATTTATAGAAGTAGCATCAAAAGAACCGCAACTAAATCCGCCCCGCATAAGCCTTTGCACAGTAAACATTTCGACTGAATGAGTTTTAAGCGCTGGATACTTTGTTTTAGGTTCTGAAGCTAATGTGGACAGACATAAGTCCGTTTAAGGACAAGTAAATTTTACTTGAACATACGCAACACGAGCATGTGGGATGTGGTGAGGACGAGATCCCTAGATAATTTTCCGCTGCCAGTTTAAAAATCACGAAGAAAATTAATAACGAAACTGTTAGCTGAATCCTAACGCGTGCACTTCCAGCAAACTTTAAAAATGTAAACGATTTTTGTACGTGGCCTCTGAAATATGGGATGCTTAATATAAACACAATTAGTGGTCACCCGTCCAAGTATCGATCGTAAACGGAAATATCGTTCCCCATTCACCAGTACCACAAATCTGTGAGAATTAATAAGCATAATTACGTATAAAATTATGCTCATCAAAATAATATGACATTTACTTTCTGCACGCATTACGGACTAAATGTGGATATTCATATCGAATCTGAATAATTATTCCAACAGCGTTATAATTTTTTAACGCTCTTTGTAATGTGTTTTGACGTTTTTAATTCCTATTTTAGGAATCAATCACTTGGGTCAGTAAATATGACGACATTTTAAACGTTTTTTTTAATTTATAAATTGCCCGCGACTTCGGCGGTCTCATTTCATAGAATTTTAAAATAAATTTAGCCTAATTTACTCCTTGTTACATCAGCTATCTGTCAGTGAAAGTCCCGTCAAAATCGGTCGAGCCGTTCCAGAGATTAGCCGGAACAAACACACAGACAGACAGACAGACATAAATTGTACAAAAATGTTACTTTGCTATATATAGTGGCTATTTTAATACTACAAACAGACACTCCAATTTTATTTATTTGTATAGATAATTTATCAAGTAACACCAGTAACTTGTAATCTGTCTAGCACTCGTTACAAATGGTAGTAATTAACGATTTAATTTAACACCGATCCAACACAACCAGCGACTAAAAATCGATCAGCTGCTTTGGGCCCTAATCTAATTTGAAGTACCTACGTCACACGTGTGGACGGGCGTACGTGATTGTTGATTCCAACGCCTAATTACATTTGAGTTCAGTTTGTTTCACTGAAGTTTTGTTACCCACGTATCAAAAATAGATCAATTCTATGTGGATATTTAAGCGATTGCAATAATTCCACACAACAAATTAACGCCTACTGATATAAATCTGATTACACTTGATTAATCCAGATTGGAATGAAATGATTATTATTGCTGCATTAGTAGAAAAAGGTCCTAGCTGTGGGAAATTATGGGTCTAGAATTGATGCAGATAGGTGACGATGGTCTCTGAAGTAACGGGCGGTTGATCTTAAAAAAGATTCAAATTGAGTTTTCCTAAAGATAAGAAACAGATTAATACTTTTGTTACGGAGAAGATATGTGGAGGAGACTTAAGATAAGTCAGGTGTATATTTCCAAGATAAGAGATCGGCTGTACATTTCTTAGATAAGAGATCAAGATATGCGGGGTTTTTACCTTTTTCATGCCGCACAGGTTTCTCAAAGTAGGCATCTGTATCTCCGTTACTCTGTCTGAGGGAATAGGAACGTTCTTTCTAGATTTACGTGCAAATCTTGTGTCTGCAAAATATTGATCTCTCTCTAGATTCACAGATAAAACTCTGATCGCCATCCATGATTGTTAATACATCGAAATAACCGGGATATATTTATTTAGCTGCTATTCGTGATGCGCAAACACTTGCGAAATTTCACTTTAACACGTGTTAATGACAACAGGTTCACGAACCTACCTCATACAATTTTGTTTCATCCAAAACATCGTTAGCGACTCAAATGTTGTTTAATATCGCTTCGTGTTTTGTACGCTTTCTAACAGGCCAGAATAATATTAATCTATACAAATAAATAAAATCAGAGTGTCTGTTTATAGTATTTAAAAAATCTGCTTTTTACTAAATGCATATGTACGTATGTATCTATTATAAACGGTACATATACGAAAATAACATTTTTTTTAATTTTTGTTTGTTTGTTTGGCTGTTTGTTTCAACTGATCTCTGGGACGGCTGGACCGATTTTGACGGGACTTCCACTGGCAGATAACTGATGTAATAAGGAAAAACTGAGGCTACTTTTATTTCATATTGAATTCAAACGCGGATGAAACCGCTGGCACAGCTAGTGTCTAATCAATTGCATTATTCAGAAGCTTAGCGAGGTACGCGTATCATACGCACCCTATCCATTATAGTTTGTCTATCGTACGTGTTACATCAACAAAGACCTATTGATTGTGTATTTGTATTCTAGAAGTTTCTCGATGTTACGTTTCATAGATTCATTCGCGCGTATAATACCACATAGAGACATATGTGGTATTATACGCGCCACATAGTTATCGACATGTAGCGTGTGTGTAATGAATTTTGATTAAATTGTACTTCAGAGCCGTCATAAACAGCTATTGTCTTAACATAATATACTTGGATTACGTGTTCAGAACACATCAATAGGAGTTCTTGTAAACCATCATGTTGGGCACGATAGCTGGAAAGCAATGTTTGGTGGATCCGGAGCATCAAAAAGTGGACTGGTATTAAAACGGTGCAACAACCGTTCAGGGTGGTTTAAAGCCAAGAATGAAGAATGAAGAGGTAATAAAAAGAAGAATGATTTCTTCTATTACCGTGCATTCAATAGAAAATATGATCGTATTCCCTGTTCATTTCCGTAAACCGACAATTCAGTTCTTTCAGCAACGCTTTTAAGAAGTAAAACTCTGATCAATGCCGACTGCGTAATTAGCGAGTTATTGTATAATTTCTATTCAATTTATTTAATTTGTATACTTTTAAATTTCCATTTCATTTCCTTCTTGATTTGTTTTTGGTTATCTTTAAAAACGTAACATCACGCCTGTATTCCCCTAAGGGGTAGGCACAGGAGTGTTGTACACCCCCACATTTCACCAGTTACGTTTAAGTCCCATAATGGAATAGGTGGTGAGCCTATTGCCAT
>DWEM01003350.1:0-10802 GCA_018245935.1 Agara belti belti | reverse complement strand
ATTGTTTTTATGTATCTCGTAAGGTTAAGTCAGCGCACGCCATGTAAGCGTTCAGGAAGCCCATTTTCGGCGACCTTCTCGTAAAACAATGAAAAACTAAAAAGAAAATGAGAGAAATAAGTAGCCTATGTTCAGCGCAAGTCCCTCGAGTATCTATATATGAAATTTCATCACAATCGGTTCAGCGGTTTGACCGTGATGATGCCTCAGACAGACTCACAGACAGACAGAGTTACTTTCGCTTTTATAATATTAGTATAGAAGTATGGATTGAATATTCCTATTATTTTAATTCAGTCATATCCATACTAATGTAACCACGACCCGAGGGAGAGTCGGCTAAGAAAGTACACAAGTAAATTTTAAGTAATTATAAGTTGCGCTAATTACAATTAATACGGCTCCGGACCCTAAGAGATGGGTATCGCTGCTTTACAACTGTGAAGTATTTAAATTCTTGTTAAGACTAGAGAAAGGGGTGGAGACAATGTTTAAATACAAAACGTCACCGCAAATGTAAAGCGGAAGACGCACTATCCATTTTTATCTCAACATTGAAAATATTCTTAGTTAATCGTGACGTTGGATTAATTGAATTAAGATCTAATATGTTTATCTACATTCAAATAATGGTTAGTTTTATATTTCTTGATGTACCGACCTCAGCTAAAATGCCCTGACAGAACGAATTGCCATTTTTTTAATTACAATATTTTTGTAAAGATAGCATTGACAGTTTATGATTGGCAGTACTATAAAACTTTTAGTTATCTGTGGTGATACTATTAGGGGTATATGCACTAGACTTCCTACGGTCGTGGACGATAACAAATGGTGCATATGTTAAATAGAATGAAAACAAACTCAAAAACATTTAAAACTCAATTATAACGTGAAACATTTAATATACTTTTGTGCTATATGAAGAAAATATAATCTGTGCCAAGTCCATTCGCTGTCTATCCCTACATGGGTACATTTTAGCCAAGTTTAAATTTCGTTTCAGAAATGGAATGACTCGGATTTGAATTAAGAAATTGGATTGGTCTGCTTGTAACGATAAAAGATCGGGTGATACGGCTTCTTGGCTTTTGGCAAGTTTGTTGACAGTCACGGAAAGTATATTGGGACTTATTTTGAGACATTAACTTTTGAATGCGAATCCAACTGGGGATTTCGGTTTATGTCACTTGGAATGATATTCGGGAGGCTTTCGTTTGTAAGTGTACTTGGATTGCGTATTTCGGTTATTCGAGACATCTTTGTTGATGTTTGTCCCACAGCTGGGTAACGGATATACAATAACATTATTTAGGAAAATTTCATATACGGCTATTCAAGTCCAAATTAGGTAAATAAGTGTTTATGTTATGTTAACCGGACTAGCAAAAATACAATATGATACTTATATAGATGTTTTTTTTACACTCAGAGAGACAACAAAGAAACCTGCTCATAGCACAAATATTTGTTTTGGGCGGCAACCGAACTGATGAACTCCGATTAAGCAGACAGGGTCCCTAACCACTACACCAAAGGTCCAGTCAATGTTTTGATACAACTGACATTAATATTTGATTACATGCGGAGCTGTCATCAATTTTGGTCCTTTGAGCCGGATCGCCATATTAGCTGTTATGTAACGAAACTCACAGTAACCGTAGCAACCATAGTCACCATAGCAACCCAGTTATTGTGACGTGCGATAGATGCAGTGCCAGTTTCGGTATTGAGGACACTGTACTCTTTGAGCGACTAGACGAAATGCGGCTGATTAGACCTAGGTGAGGGGTTACGGGATGCTAGGGCTGGCGAGCAACGTAAACTATGTCCTAAATATGATGAAGAAAAACATAAAAAGATTACAGCATTGCTTCTAAGATGATATTCTGAATAATAAACCTTATGAAAAGCAACCCTAACTCATTGAATTTCTCATACAGAAATGGATAAGTCTAGTGATAGATAATTAATAATTATATTGAAACTATAAGACCGTTTTTAATACACAATATTTATTATTTTACGTAAGTATCCAAAATCTAGATTATATATTACATATTAAACATTACATATTATGTTTTTATAGAAGAAAGAGATGTTAGACACCTTTTAAAGTTTCAACTAGAAATAGCGGAAAACAATTACATTCTGGTACGGTTTTTTTTGTTACTAGCTTTTGCCTGCGACTTCGTTCGCGTGCAATAGTAGCTTTGTGCAGCATTTTAATTTCCTAGGATATTTTTATTGCAAATAATACAGATATAAACTGCTCCAAACTTCTCCTGGACGAAGTCGCGGGCAAAACCTTGTAATTAATATACCCTGTATTTATCAGTGATCATGTAGAATTCAAGTGGTGAAAGAATTTTTGAAATCGGTCCAGTAGTTTTTGAGCCTATTCGTTACATACACACACACACACAAATCTTTCCTCTTTATAATATTAGTATAGATTAGGCATTATAAATTATTAAGCGTTTCACATAATATAACAAACGCGTTGCTGATATTAAAAATGTTTGTATATTTTCTTTTTCGTATGGATGTTTGTTTGTTAACCACGCAAAGATGACTAATAGGATTTGCATGAAATTTCATTCATCCATTCGGTCATCCAACAATCTATTCGACATCCGGATTACAAAAGCTACGGTCTACGGGTGCTTTTAAATCCAGACCACATGTATGAAGTAGCAGATGGAAGCTTATTAGTATCAGTAACTCCTCAGGTATCACCTAAGTGTGTAGGTACGGGACGGTGAATTTTTTTTTTATAGTTTAGCCCAGGCAGACGGGCCACCTGCTGGTAAGTGGTCACCCTCGCCTGGACACTTGCAACATCCGAGGAGTCGCCAGTGCACCGCCGGCTTTCGAGGAGATCTCTTTTTACGCCTTTCTTGAAGAGCCCCACGTCATAGCGCCCCGGGAATGCCTCAGAAGGCAGTTCATTCCACATGTTACACGTGCGTGGGAAAAACGAGGAAAAACAAATTACCATCGGATGGCCCGTCCGCTTGACTAAATTAATAACAGAGTGATATTTCGGTGCAATAAAAGAAAAAAAATAAAAAATAAATAAATATGTAAGTTTATAGACGACATACTTTAATTAGATATTTTGCACGCCTATCTACCCTAAATCCAGCAAATAAAGCGTTTTGTATTTGTACTTGTATTTATCTTTGGTATGGCTGTCTTAAGTTATTCATCTCAATATAGGAACGCTAAAATTTGTTACCAGTTAATAAGGGTAGCGACCCTGTCGCGCTGATTGCGCGCCGCGTGCCGCCGGGAAATCATTTCCGTTGGTTCGCGAATGCTCCACCGCTGTGACGCTACGTAGAGCATGCAATTGTAGAGACTGTAGAGTCAATTGTAGAGACAGCTATTAAAATGAGATTAATCGTACGATAAAAGGTCGAGATTAAAACAACTCGACTGGTCCCGCGGTCGAGCGGTTAGAGACCGTGATTGCGAAAACGGATGTAGTCGGTTCAATTTCCACCCAGGACAAAAATTTCGTGTGTGGTATACGACCATGGTGTGGTCGTATGTATATATGTATGTTTATCAGCTGTCCGGTTACCATAACGCAGGCGTTCAATTGCCTTATTTGGAATCCGATAGCCGTGTGTGGAATTATCCCCAGTTATTATTATTATTAACTAGTTAGTATACTGTCCATTAGCAAAGACCTAAAGAGACATGTTCCGTCACTTCAAGTTATATACGTAATACCAGTAAGCAATATTTTAAGAGACGCAGGTCGACTTTGTAAGGATGCCCTCAGCCTACCCCGTTAGGGACCCGGCGTGTTGGTGTAATAATAATAATGAATATTATAAGAGAACACATTATAGCGGTTATTTGATTTAAACATGTTTTACCGTGTTTCATATATAATCTAGAATGCCTTTACATTTCGTTGGTAATGCTAGACTGGTGAATGTTCAAAATTTTGGAGTTACAAAAAAAAATCGAAAGTCACATATTAATTTTATTTTGTCCCTGTTTTCATCCAAAAACCTGGTCAATCCAGCAACAGTAACAATTCGGTACCACTGTCCAACAATACTTGCGTTCTACTCGGAGTCTTCAAAAGTTAATATACAAAGACAGAGGGAAGTTTGTCGGTTCATTCCGCTGTTTGCGGGAGCACTGTTTGTATGAACGGAAACTAAACGTTTACGTAAGCATTTTTATGTCAAGTTAGGCAATCTTCGCATGGTCCGCGTGCTAGGTTATGAGCTTAGATCTCATTTTGTCAGGAAGGCAATAGTAAAACAATAACAGGGTTGGAATTAAAGGTTTAATAAGGTTTAGAAGGTGTCAGTTCAGCTCGTTCAGTTGCTGCAGTAGTATGGAATGTATAAGAAGAGGACATAGTAGCATTCGTGTCTAGAGGTCGGCCACATATGTATTGCTACTCTTGAGTATTGAGATATAAATATAAATTGTATTAACAACTTGACGACAGAAATAGATGTAGCGGTGGTATATACACCAACATTTAAATACCGCCAAAAATGAACTGTCATAGAAAAATACAGATAAAAAAAATCCAATTCCGTTATAAACATTTCATATGTCACAACACGTTTACACAATGTGGTTAGTGAACAGATATTTTGAATCGGTTAGAAAACAAATGATCAGCCTGATTCCTACGACAGAAACGTGTCCCACGTGTTTTGAACTTGAAATAAAAAACAAATAAGCATCGATTCGATTTTTAAAATTCCAGACATATTGTTTACAGACTAAAAAGAGAACGCGTTGGAATATTTGCGCATTTCCATAAACAAGACTTTTCTACTTTATGGCGTATTAATAATTTATAATGGAATAAAACATCGATTGGATTCCATTTTGTGTCGGGGCGCAATTGAAGTGTGTTTTCGCGGGAAAAATGGCGCTGACATTTCTGTACTTTTTTTTTTCTTCTTTTTCACCCGATGATTTTTTCCGTTTCACCACACTCGCGAATGACTGCGTTCTCATTTGAGCAATGGCATTTGACGGCTGAGCCTTTGTCGTAGTGGAGTGAAAAAAAAAATGGATGACGCTCCATTTTTGATTGAAGTTGGAGCGCTTTGGGGACAGATCTTTTAGGGTTCTTCGGTGTGATAAGATGGTTATTGGTCTATCATTTTTTTTACTTTGAACTACATATTCTCATTACTGAGTATTCTACATACTCCAAATTTCAATTTGTTAAAATACATTTTATATTAAGCTATTGAAAAATGTAAGCAAAAAAACAGTAAAGCTACATCACATATGTATTATATTTAAATAATTATTCTGATTGATATGAATTTAATATGTACAATACATACATTTAAATTGAAAAATGCCGTACGTTCAAAATACTAAAATAAAATTCTATTTACACCTCTATAGATGTTTAGCAAATAAATAAAAAAAAATCATCAATTTCTAACATCTACTTACAAAAGCAAATCATTCCCTCCACCGATTAGTCACCATTGCTAAACTCCTCGCCTTCATTATGAGTAAACTCCCAAAAGACTAAAAAAAAAAACCGCATGCGCGTAATAGAAATACATAATTATTTCGCGAAATAACATTAAAGTAGATACCGTAGAAACTTTGTTAATCAAAGTAAGAGGGTGGAAAGGAAAAAAAACAGGGATAATCCAATAACACCTGAAACTCATCAATATTTATTGAAAAAAAAAAGCGACTCCAGCCGAATGTCAAACAATTCTGTATAGCTGTGTCAACTTAGGTGAAAGATGCGACGACCGATGACATTACATTTACTATTGTCTGTGCTGCCAACGTAAGAAAACCAACTCTATTGCTGCCAACATAAGGAGAAAAGGGAATTTCACTGAGCGCGAATGCCATTCCGCTCAGTCGGTGTCGCGGCTGGATACGATTGCGTTCAGAAATCATCCGCATGCCATCTCGTAACTCTTATCACAGAGCGATAAGTGCGATTTTTTGAAATTATGCTTTCCGCTACATATCAATGAACTTTGCCCGTTATGATAATGGTATTTTTCATATTAAAACTTGCGCCGCGTATTCCCCAGTATATTAAAGGGAATGATTTTATAAGGATCGAAAATAAAGGATGTATCTATATTTTGTGAAGGGCCCTAAGTGTATTCGGAATGGTAATAAGGAGAAAAATGTTTGGGATCCCTTGCGGCTTGGGATATTTGAATGTGTAGTACAATCGCTCGTTCTAAAGCTCATTCGGAAAATGTAATTGTAAATCTTATGTAACGGATTCTAATGCGTGGCTGCCGTTTTGAAATCCTCTAATTTTGATCGGAAAAAAGTTTGTTTCATGCTGTTTTGATTTGAGAGGAACATCCCTTTTTCTTTGTTTTTTTTTGCAAAATGTACGCTATATTGTAGCGGTGAGGATGAGTTTTATTGGAGTCGAGGTGTAACTACACGTTTGTAGATTATTATTATTATTATTATACCATCCCGCCAGGTCCTTAATGGGGTAAGCAGAAAGCACCGAGTGCCAAATATCTCTGTCCTTACAACCTGACGTGCTTCGTCTGCATTCATCAACGTATGTAGATATTATACCATATCTAACAATAATATTTTGGGATTCTTATACAAGGCAATCTGATCCCGAACAAAGCGGATTGGCCTATCTGTTTTATGTCTAGTTGTTTGTGTGTTTGTTTTACATTTGATGACATCATTTTCATTGTAAATCTTGAAGGTATTTTAAATAATTGTGTGTGTTTAACATCTAGTACAAGGCGTTAATTCTTCCATATCTTATTGCATTGTTGAGATTTTAAATAGTTTTCTAAGTCTTCACTTTGTGTCGTCTTCGAAATTGGGTACAAAAAAAGAATATCCATTAAGTAGATAACAGTTTTGTATGATTTGACAGATTTAGTCATTAGATACTTGTATATGAAGGTCCAAGAAGAACACCGTAAATTTTGAGATTAAAAAGATTATCACTACTGTACGGTCGTATTTTTTTAATCTTTCTTTTTTATATATTTTTCTTTCAAGTGACATTTCGTTACAATTATATACAGCAAACTGTTTTCATAATTTGTTATAAAATCTAGTTTTACAAGTGTCAACAAACCAATTAATTTGCAATGTAAAATAAATCCCATGGAAAGTCACTCATTCAAATAAGAAACATCAACGAAAAGCAATCAATCAGACACATATGGGCTTTACTTAAAACCTCCATTCCAATTACATCCCTCGTTATTCGAATCGAGCAACACTAAATTACCGAATAACATGTTGACGACAGAACGCTTTTCAATCTCTACTAACAATATTCCCCCAAAAGGAGCCCTCTTTTGTACGGTGGACCCCAAATGCCAATCTGAGAAGATTGCTTTTTTTCTTTTGTTAGTTTTGAATGCGTATATGTTGCTCCGAAAGCGGAGCGCAACTCGGCGAGGTCTTTTGTAGGTGATTAAATATGGCGTACATGTCAATTTACGCGCGCTGTCAAATTGTACCGGTTCTTGATTACGCGCGAATAAGATCCAGATTCGCGAATCGTCCCGTCAGGTTGGCAGTAAAATGTTTTGGCTGCGTTCATAAAACGCGGATTGGTTGTTTAATGGTTTCTTGATTCTCGTACGATTTGTCCGGTGATTAATTTTGTCGTGTGCGACGCGGAACGACTTTCGGATTATTGTGCCGCGCTGAATGCAAACAATGGATACTTATAGATATTAATCTACTGCACAGCAATAAAGATACTGTTTCACTTAATTAAAACCGATATCAACGGTTACATCGGAAGTTTGATGGAAAAAACATCGATACGTTTCACGGTGAAGGCAATATTACGACGCGTGATTTTTTTCGAGTGTTTTGAAAAAGGCGTACGAATATGCAAATCAATGGTTGAAATTTAAAAAGAAAGCGTCGAATAGCGGAAACAGAAGGCGCATCGTTCGCTCATTCAGCCGGTTCCGGCGAGCGAATTCGAAATTTGAATTGAGAATCGCAAATGGAGTGCGTTCCGTTCTTTGGAGGTCCAATTTGGCTGATTGACGCCCGGGCATCGGTTTTCAGACGGCTCAAAGACTCTCCACTACAAACGGGGCTGCGACGGATTGCAACGGACGGATCCAAATGTAGATACTAGATAGATGTAGTGTGGCTACTCTTCTTATCTATTTATATATACATACATACTTCTATGTATGCCGACTGTTCTCATGTATTCATATCAGGTTTATTTTTATTTTTTTATAGAATTTTTTATAGAATGCCAGTTGCCGATAAGCATATGTGGTAAAATATGGTATCGAAATCAGCGTATCGTTACGTTACTGTTGAATTTTTTTTAATTAACCTTAGATGACAACAAGATGGCGCGTGACATGAAAGGTGAAGAAAAAACAAATAATGTAAAGTAAATTATGTTTATTTGTATATTTAAAAATAATGCAAGTAAAAAATTGTTAGTATTTTTAAGTCTGTTCTTAAAAAGGTCTGGAGAGTTCTAGATTATATTTGAATGATATCTTAAAATGAAAATTTTATACATTCAACTTTTAGGTGTAGACCAATCCACAAAGGGCCAGCGTTCCAAACTGACGAAATTTTATTTAATCTTTCAACCCCTATATTACCCCCTTGGTGGTGGTGGAATTTTCAGAATTCCTTAATGAGTACGTACTTACGCTATATAAAGAAACTATGTGCAAAATGACAGGATTCTACGTCTCTGGGTCGGCTTCTGTGTCAATCAATCAATCACCTTACTGTTTTATATGTATCTGTGGAATCCATGTCCATCGATTCCAAATTCAAAATTTGAAATCACGTTATAGCAAACCAGTCTTATTTTTAAATTAAGAATAGAATATAGGTTATAGAAAACGGCATTTGAAATTATTATCTTTTATACATACATATGTATTATCTAGGTTTCTAAGTTACACCTCCGACGGCAAATACTGGAACAGTCAGTATTTAGGGCGCCAGTGAGAGCTTCGTTTGTTCGCTGCGGGGTTGATTAGACTGACGTGAAAACAACGAAAGTAAGAAAGAAAGATACAAAAGTGTGCATACATTGTCTGTCAACTTTAATAAACTTTTTTTTGTTAAAACTGATTTTTTTTTCGTTTGTTTCTCCTCAAATTTTAGATATATATTATGCTTTTGGTTTATAACACAATTAATCCGTTTATTGGTTTTTGATAATTCAATTTCCGTGCGAGAAAACCTCTCTGAAAAGCTAGTTACATGTAACTAAGTCGAAGTTTTTTTTTTAATTTTGGAGTTTGAGTCCAGCATGACCCACTGTGGCCGTCACAATGGATGACTGTTAACAAGGGATATTCTTGCGTTAAAAAGAGGCTCTAAAATAACACAACCTCTTGTATTGCAGGGTCTCTAACCACTCAACCACGAGGGTAGTGGAAAAACAAATCACATTCGAACGTTCCAGAATACAGTGTAACAGTTCATTGAATGGTTACATCACAATTTATTAACAATATTTCATAACTCGACCCTCTTTAATAACAAATATGTTCTCTATTACAGCAAAATACAATTACATCAGTACAAATAAAATGGAGTTAAGCTGAAATCACTCCATTCACGACCCTTGAATAGCTTCTATTCACATTTTAACTTACTCAAAGATAACATTGCGGTATACGAAAATGAACCTTGTCATTGGCGGATAAAGTTGCAATTACAATAGCGTCACTATCACACAATCATAGAAATGTACGAGCCCGAATCCAAATGAAAAAGGTGTCAAAGATCGAATTTACGATTCATTATACTTAATCCGAATAAAAACGGGGGAGACTTCCTTGGAAACAGACGTTCTGATACCAACCGTATCGCCGGGTGGTAGAGCACACTTTTCAATGAATTACAAATGACATACGATTTTCAAAAAAAGCATTCCAAGTGCGCACGCACGTAAGTGCCCATTGTGGCGGCAGATGGTCGTTCGGAATTCGAACGCGAAACGTCACAAACGGCGGCCACGGGCGCTTCTTATTGCCCACAGATAAAAAACAGTTTCGCGCGCTTTTTTATCTGTCCCCTATATAGTGGCTAGTTTTAAAAGATGAATCGTCGAGAGCTTCAAGTAATATATTTGCGCGAGGGTGGCACAAGTAATTAAGTCTATATGAATCAGTTTTCGTGTCAATTAGTTTATGAATAAAATTACTATTGCGTGCCTCGGGGCGTGACTGTTTTAATGTCGTTATGGAGATACCGCGTTACAATTTATTTGTCTGTTACGCAATATTTAATTGGGCTAGTCATAACATGTACTTTTATATTTTATAATCACTTTTTAATGATATCTAGGTACATAATAGATTAGTATTCTTGATTTTCGTTGAAGCTGTTCGCATACCTTTAATTCTAAACTAACTAAACTAATTTCTATTTGGTGTAAAATAATAAAAGTTTAAGCGTTATTTATTGACACAACGGTGCATGAGGATGAGTAATTGTAATCATATTTTGGGAGATCAACAAGATATGTAATTCTAAATTAAATCGAGCCTGTACTTTAGTGATTTAGCCAAACTACTGGATCAAAAGGTTAGTAAAAGTAACTAAGTCTAAGTAGTCTAAGTAGTATGCGTAAGTAACGAAAAAAGGCTAGTACAAAGCTGATCTTACTAATGTTCCATTGTTAGACACGAATGTCTTCCTATATCTTTACGTTTTTAAGTCTGTATACTAAAAAAATAGGCATCACATGGGTACAAATAAGACAAAAAATCTAATAAAAATCTTTGAGCGACTTAAATTTAAGAAGGTCCTTTTCT
>DWEM01003349.1:0-10803 GCA_018245935.1 Agara belti belti | reverse complement strand
GAGGAAACTTTTCTCTTTCGGGGCATTCCATTTCAACAATTTTCTTCCATCGTTTAGGCGATGTCTCTATGTCTCTATCAAGGTTCCTGAACTCGTCTTTGCTGGCCAAAGAGCAGATACCTCCCCAGCTGTGATTAGAGAGAAAATCAACTGGACTAGTTACGTGCGGCTTTATTGGGAAACGCAAGAAGAAATCTAATTCCACTGGTGACACTTCCTCACTCATTAAAAGCACCTGTAGATTAAACGTCAAATGTTATTTTTATAAACCTTAAGTTACATTTCATGTAGTTAACGCACTCAAATAATAAATCAACCTATTTCACAAAGACCCTAGTTACATGTAACATATTAAATACTCGTCAACGTATTAGTTCCTATCAAACCCGATCACCGGCAAGCCTGAAATTAATTTACTGATTCACGTAATGGACAATATGCAAGTATGTACTCGTATGTTCAACAAACACGTAATAAATAAACATAAAAATGTCATCGCTTGATGCCGTCATTGAGATTCGAGTATTTAATATATACCTAAAACAAGTTTAGTTTTGTCGAAAAATTATGCAAATATAAAGAATATAGCAGAATATATTTATAGCTGTAACAAATTTTGCATGCTGCGAACGAAGGCGACACTAAAAAGGTTATGGCATCGTTATAACTTTATAACATCACGATGAACAAGAATTAAAGTATTACCAAGGTACTTTCAATATCGTAAATCTAACATCGGCGATCCTTGGTTAATATTGCTTTACGTCATAAAAATAAATATATTTTGATTATATATGTAGAAACTAGCCTACATACAATAAGCATACTTACAAAATTTCTATATAAAACAGTTATGTATTACATAATTATGACGATACACAGAATAAAGTATATTGCAAGATTAATAAACAGTAACTTAATGAAAACGAAATATTTAAAACTGTTTTTCGGTTTGATTAATCTACATATATTTGCAACGATAACTTATTATAAGGTGGCATGTGTGCAACGATAACTTAATTTTGTGTGTGTGTAATGAAAATTACCTGGAACGTCATCTGCGATGCAAATATTAGTTTATCGCATTCGAATAATCCTCGTGATGTGTACTGGAACACTGAGTAGCTGATGCAATCTATGAGATTTTTAATTCTTTGACTTACTTCTTCCGCCTCCTCTGCTTTCGATATTGCCTTTTGAAATACCACGCTAAAAGCCTTAAATACAAATAAATGAAATTAATTTTTTATTTAAAATAAACATTCGAAATATAATAATACGAGTATGTACATATATCTATCGTTCCTACCTAGAGCTCTTCAAATGTGTTGAAAAGAGACAGTTTGTGAATGAGACTACGAATTTGTAGATTGATAAACTTCAGTTTGCAAATATTGATCTTATTATATTCGGGACGGTCCCAGTGAAAAAAACAATAAAAATGAAAATAAGTATATATTAATTAAAATACCTTGAGCGAGAACTGGTATATAGGGTTTATAGTATTCAAGTCGTTCAAAATGAAATACAATAAGGATGCTCGGGCCGCGGCTGGCCTGTAAAACTCACGAGCTTGATCTATTTGGTGAGACGTGACTTTCGCTTCCGCAACCTGCAATTAACAGCTTAATAAATGAATAAGTCTAATTGAAATTAATTTTTTGTCTAAAACTTTCAGTTGAACTTCTATTTTTTTCCTATTTCTATTGCGTGTCAAAAACATTACGCACTTTCCTCTCGATGTCAGCTGCAGTTTTCTTCGTAGTCTCCAAATTCTCTACCAAAGCAGTATCGCCCAATATGTTCTCTCCAGCTGAAGAAAGGCGTGACAGTAAATCATCTTCAAGTTTCTTCAACTGAATCTTAAATTCATTTTGTTGTTTTGTCAATTCAGCTTTTAATTCCTCTAAATCAGGCCTTTCCGCTTTTACAACTTCAGCTAATAACTGATCTTCTAGACCATCTCTAGTTACCGTGAAGTTGACTAAAGTAGTTTGAGCCTGCATTTCAGGTTTATAATGTGGATTTGCAAGTTTTGTATGAAGAATAAGTCTAAAGTTTGGACTGTATTCCACTTCTTTGTCACCTATTTTAATAGCCCTGAAATTAATGTCTACAATTAAACGTTTATTTTGTTATAATTTTTTTCTCTTGTATTTGTGATTTACGACCAAATCTTAAAAAGAAAAAAACAATCGAAATGTGATCCTTACCTTCCTTTCTTGATAAGATTGCGACCAAGTAGTGGATCTAATACGGGATCAACAGTTTCACCAATATTCTCAAACAGAACCGTTTCTCCTTTTATTATAGCCTTTTCTATGGTATCTAAATAACCTTTTTGACCCAGACGTATAGCGCGCAGAGTATCTCCGTATTTCTCTTTTATCCATTTTACACCTTGTAACTAAAATCATGGAATAATATATATAACAAATTATTTCCGAATATTTTAATACAATTTAAAGGTTTTAGCAAGATCACAGGATTTAATTTAATTCTATATATAATACGATTTAAAGTTTAGTTTCATTGGTGTGTTATGAAGTATTTAAAGAAGGAAATACCTGTGGATCGATCATAAGTGGCCACCGATCAGAATTTGACAAGATGGTGGCATTCTCAGTGCTCATCCTGTCTGATGGTAATCCTTCGTTTTGCCACATAGCTATAGTTGTATCATCTGTGAGCATCGTTAGTGGATCTAGTCCTTCAGTTATTGGTATGGGGGGCTAAAAATTAAACAATACCTATGATTGAAACTTTCCCTAATTGGTAAATGGATATATATCCGTTGTTATTTTATACGAATCACCAGTACAAAATCGTTACAATATAGTAATATTCGATTTACATACCTCCAGCGTCTTTAAGTAAGTCAACCAGTTTTTATGCAGTAAGTCCATTCGGTACAACTTAGTGAAACAACCCACGTAAGATATAAAAGCGCACACCAGAAGAACATCGCCTGGTAACGTAGTGCTCTGTTGCATGAAACTGAAACAGATATTGAAACTAAGGTAAAAGTAAAGATTACAAAATATAATATAGATTGTCAACACTATGGAAATTTATTGTTACCAAATACAAAAACGAGTGGTCACTTAAAAGTTCCAGTGTGTACATTCAATTTTTTAATTTACCTGGATACCGCTTCAGCCCATCGTACATTTTCACTAGCCAGTCCATTAACTAAACGGTTGGCTAACTGGATAGTTCTATTGGTAGCATCAGCTTCTTGTTGGCATTTTACTTTCTCAGCCGTAGCTTTTTCGAAGTCTGCAGTTAGAGTAGCTAATTGTTCCTCTAGAGACTAGAAAATTAAAATATATTGTTTTGAAGTAACATTTCATTGATGAATGGCTGTTTAAATTGTTGTTAATAAATTCCGTTGGTTTATTTTTATACTCACAGCTACTTTAGACTTGATGGATTTGAGCTTCTCAGTAGCTGCCGCTAGTTCAGCATTGGCCGCGGCTAAGGCTTTTCTCTTAGGCTCGACGTCGCAGAACACCTCATAGAACTTGATTATATTTATAACCCAGGCACATAGGCCGGCGGCTGCTGCTGATTTAGACCTGACAAATTCTATTGAAAAAACTACGTTGTGAGTATCTTGGCTAATAAATGAAATCCAGTTTTTATGTTCTACCACATATAACTAACATATGACTTGATACAATAATTTTAAGGGTCAAACCTGGTTCAAATTCGGAATCCTTGAGGTAAGGTTGAATTGCTTTTATTACATCAGGATGAATGTTTTCCTTGTCATAATTGACTAGCGATTCCAAGAATACATCAACCTTTGCCATCGTCATCTAAAATTAGCAAAGAATCACATCAATGATTTGAGTAACACCGCAAAATATAGAAATTAAATGCGTATCAAATGTATCAGTATAGGATATGAAATTGTTGAAGAAAAAAGTAAATATACCGCTATTTTATTGCTTTCGAAATCACATAGCCACTAAGTCTCATAAATTACCTTAGCAGATTTCCAGCTCCTGTCTTTTGGTATTTTACCACCGGGGGCCAATAAGACCATAACAGCGGCAGTCACATTTGTCACAGCTCCGGGTGGAGACCCAAATGATTTTAACTCAGTGAGATTAGCTTTGTTAAGTGTGTTTAAGGCTTCTTGAGCTGCTACCAGAGCAGGCTCAGCTTTTATAAGATCTTCCTCGCAATCTTTTTGCTTTTTAGCGACTTCTTCTGCAATCACTGCTACTTTCTCTTCTTCCTCATCAGCTAAAATAAAAATAAAATATGTTATAATTCATAAATAGGTATTAATTTGAAAAAACCAAATTCAGGTAATCAAAAAGCAAAGAATCGGAAGTGACAGAATTTCATACCGAGTGCCTTTTCACTTTGTACTTTTGCAGTTTCAATTCCAACCATTTCAATAAGTTTATCGGCAGCTTCATTCTTTTGTTGCAATTCTATTTCTTGTATGGCCAATTTTGCCTTCAATTCATCTACTTGTGATGCTGTGCTGCGAAGTTTTTCCAGACCATTTTCCAATCTGAAAAGTACTTTAAAATGTTAGTATTACGAGAAAGTGATAACGATACAATATTCCTATTAACACAAGATATTCGTACCTGGAAATTTTAGCACGAAGTTCGTCAGTTTTATTGTTAACTAATTTCGCATACAAACTAATCTGTTCCAAGTAACTTTTAGGAGTAGTATAGTTGTATCGTCTCTCATTTGACAAGTAAGCTTTAGATATCGTGTTGACTGAAGTATGAACGTATGCCATATATCTTGATACTGAGTCTCTAAGGGTAATCTGAAAAAAATAGAATTAAACTTAATATATTTAATGAAGGAGGCTAACAATTTACATCACAGTATACTCACGGGTAATACGTGCAATTCTTCCAAAAATCTCATAGAAACCGAGACCAGAGCCTCCTGGGGCCATTCGTGAAACCAATTAATGGATGTACAATTGATCAATGCAGGGAACTTTCGTGAGCGTACTCTCAAAGTAGACCCCACTGGAGAGAAACACAATACAACTTTTAATTGCTTGCGCACTCTGTCTATAAAAAACTTCCAGCAGACTTCTCTGGTATCTGGTAAACCTGCTCCTTTAACCTGCAATATATGTATTTACTTTTGTTTTACAAAATGTAAGCTAATTGATACATGCGATAGCATGAAATGGAGTTAATTAAATAGACTGGCCATTGTATTATATCGCGCATTTACCAATAACTGTCTCTAAACTGCTTATGGCCCTTTTTACGCCTTAAGTTTCGTTCGTTCAAAACTTACTCAACGATCAAGTTGTGCGGACTCACATTCTAAGAACTTTTGAAATATCCTGGAAGCGGTAACTTCGGATCCTTTGACGTTGTACTTATTGATATTTTAAATCAAGTCATTTAGCAAAATCGCCCTGGTTCAATTAATATAACATTTAAATAAACATTTTTAACTGCGTATTTTTAAACTTCAAATTTTTACCGTACCTCATTTCTAACTCCAGCTATAATATTTTCAACTTCGTCATCAGGGAATAAGTCAACAACTTCCCCCGAAGCCAGCAAGTCATTGATGAGTACTAAAAATTGTTCATTTGCTACTTGAGCATCCGTCATTAAAAACATTATGCCAACATTCTTAAGACCAGTTTTAATGTATAGCCCTGATAGTTCATGCTGAAAAAGGGAAAAGATTATCTCAAGATCTAATTTAATTTTGTAAAATTATATGCAAAAATAATTATGTTCGTCGTAAAGTCGCAATTATATCTTGATCTTCAAATTTGCATAAAATTGTCCATGCTTTCTTGGCTTACTTTTAAATCTGATACTCCGTAGCCCTTCTTAAGTTGTATCTGTAGAACTTCCAAACTGGATATAAAAGCAGCTAGTCTGGATAGTGATTGCTTGCCAGATCCTCCTACGCCAACTAAGAGAGCACTCCCCCTGGGACTCTCAAGGATCCTACTGATTCTAAAAATATAAATGTGAAAATCGTTATAAAGGTAACTCTGCTTGACTTGTTCGAAATTTCTTCCAAAAAAAAAATTTAGGTATATACTCAATGAAGCATGTTAGGATATTGAAAGAAGAAAGTAGGTTGATTTAGTGAAATAAAACAATAATAAAGTTCTTTTTACTTATGATCAGTATTAGTTCAACGTACCTGCAGATGTGCATCATGGCATCTTCAAATAGCACCAAGTTCATAGCAGCGATGAGATCGTTGTAACTAGCCATGGCTTCAATAAGCAACTTATTTAGCTGCTGCCAAGTCGAAATGGGCATGTATTTGGGTTCTCCAATGCCCCCCGCGAAATGACAGTAGATGTTGGGACGCTCGAATACTACGCCTTCGTCGATATCCTAATGGAAAACACATAATACAATTCTGGTCATTATAGTATAGCTATAAAAATAGAAATATTAACATTTTAAGCTTGTAAATTTTTTATAAAGCTTTCAAACAATTTTACCTCAAAATTTTTCTTGCAGATATCAATTTGCATTTTCAAAAATGCATCAATATCTTTATCCTCAGTTAGTTTATCCCCGTACACTCTATGGGTCTCGTGCAGCCATAGACGTATTATATCCGAAGGATTTACCAAACACTCATTCGTACTAAACAGAAAACCCTGAAAAATTATCATTACGAATTGTAGGTCGCAAAGAAGGAAATCCATAGACATAAAGGTAGATAATTGTAATGCAGTATCACCTGAAATATATTTGACAAATCTCGCAAATTAAATATGTAATGGAATTTGATAGCGGTGGGCAGGAAGACTTGTAACACCTTATTGTGTAGAGCAATTGCGGCTGATACGACATTTGCTGTAAGACAAAAATACATTATATCAATACTTTGATAAATTAGCGACACATTTAAACTGTTATAATAATGCATAATAATGCTTAACACTTTTAAGGGGTACAGCAATAGCATTTAATTGATTTAAAACTCGTAACTTTATATCAAAACTTACGTGACAACTTCCCGATTTGTCCGCTAATTCTCAACTCGGGATTGGCTAAATGCTGACTCAGAATCGAGTGATATATATTATTGAGAGCCTCAGAATTAGGAAAGCTTATAGCAAATACACAGAAATGCCTCTGCAACCTTGGATTTATCGTGAAACTCCCAGACGTAGGATTCATGCAGGATACGTACTGAGTATTATGAATATCTTTCAAGGTAAGTTTGGTTCGATCATACCAATGATTGTAGTCTAAATGTTGCCTTATTATTGTATGAGGTGAAACTGTTCCATAAGCATCGACTTCAGGCATGTTCATGTCGTCAATAAAATAAATTAGTGTCTTATTTCCCGGAGGTCCGTAGTTTCTTCCAGCCTTCTTTTCTAATGGCTTTTCCAACACCTTCTGAAGCATTTCTGATGTCGTGTAGAAATTGAATGGTACAGACTGAATCGCATAGTTGTCTGATAACCTATTACAGATTTTTATCATAAAACAAATATAAAATTATTATCAATAACAAACACATTTTTAATTTAAAAAAAATATACATTAAATTTCTTTAAATATAAATAGCTTTTCACAGTGCATAGTTTTAACTGGTTCTTAAATATCCTCGTTTTCTTACTGTCCTTAAATATCTTCTAACAAATTACATCGAAATTCATTGCATTGATTGTACGTACCCCTGCAATTTTTCATTCACTAGAACAGTTTTTCCACAACCAGCTCCACCCACCAGCATTACCGGATGTTTATTCTTCATGAGAAGATCCAAAAAGTATCTAATTCTTATAGTTTCTGCAGTTGGCACAAGAACGGCCTAAAACCATAAAATAAAAAAATGCATAAGGTTGTATATCCCGTTGCATAGCACAGGTGTTTCCCGCAAAATAAGGCTATTTTTTCAAGTAATATTTAAAATACATCTACCTGTAGTGGAATATCACTGTCTAATTCGAATTTAGTTATCTTTTCAGTCCACGGCGTAAATTGCTTTGTTTCGGAATCAATGTAATAGTCAAAAACTGTCCCACCAGCTGGAAATTTAACGTTCTTAAATTCGTTTACCCACCATTTGGTAAATTCTGTAAAACCAAAAAATCTTAAAGTATGTTACGTTTAATCAACATTATTTAAACAGGAAACGAATGAAATAACCACGATCACTCACCAACTCTATAATCGACATTCGTGTCTTGAAACATAGCAGATCCAAAAGCCCAAACACACGCAAACACGAAATATATATCGTGCCATTCCTTAGGACAATCCGGTGGAGTGTTCTCTGGGACAAGTAAACAGTTGAGGAGATGACAAAGCATTTGCACATGTGCCATATCTGCAATGGGCGTTATCTTCTTGAATCTGTTTCTCACTGTCTCTAAACATGGTGGTATGTATTTATCAAATAATATGACGAGATTCGACTTTTCCGCAGGAATTTTTCTCGTTTCGACCCAACTTGTAACATAACTGGAAATACAATGTTCTTATCAATTTAATAACACAAACAATAATTTTATTCAGGAAACTCAGATATAAATATTTTATTCAGACTAAACTCGGGATTAGAAGGATATTTGTGCCTTACATTAAGTAGGATCATGATTTCAGTTATATTAGAGATAGGGTATTTATAATATTATAACAACAATTAATCTCAATGTGTATTTGGTGCGTATACAGCACAAATATTACACTTACGGATTCCATCCCAAGTCTTGAGGATTGATATATAAAATGCCGGCTCTAGACACGGTAGCAGGAGTCGCAGTTCGAAGATTAGAAATTTCAAACATAAGCCTCATACTAGGTGTAAGCGCAATTCTTTCGTTGCTGGCCAATGTCAATATTTTATTGTCGTCCATAACTGTGTTTAATGATTCAATCCACATAGGATCTATGTCCCCATCCAACAAAATCCATTTAGGATTCTCACCTACAATATTCGCTTGATCTCTCATAATTACTGAAAATAATCCATCTTTCCATTCTCTTGTGGCCGGATTTATGATACCAAATAATTCGTCATTAGTCACCGCTTTTGGATTTAAGTCAGTATAAATAGGCTTCTTCCTTAAATTTTGATATGTTTTAAATAACGTCTTCCAAACTTGCGTTTTGCCAGTGCCGGCATTCCCAACAATAAAAACGGAATGACGGACTTCAAGTAGCTCTTCCAATTGAACTACTTTAAGAATGAAGTTGTCTTCTGGCTGAAGCATTAAGTCCATAGCAGCTTGTTTAACCGTCCTTTCAAATTCTAAATCTCTTTTCCTTGGAACTTCAAGTGCGGGAAACAGATCACCAATTAATCCCATAAAAACAGGCATATCATCTGTTACAATTTTAGGTATATTAAAATCTCTTAATGTCCTCATTAGTACCTCTTCTTCAGGTCTCCCAGGATCACCCCTCTGTTTACATATAATAAGATAATTTTGTTATCTTGTACCGTTGCAAATATTACTGTATTTCTTACAATTGTTACTGTATTTTTTTCAATTTACTTTAGCACCTCTGATCAAATCCTTACCTTTAAAGAACCTGCCACAACAAGAACAGATTTAATAGCGCGTAATCCCCAATCGTAATGATCTTGTTTTGATAACAACTCCTTGCATAAAGTATATAGTGTTATAAATTTTCTTGCTAGAATTTTAGCATCTTGGAATCCTTCAGCGACCAACATGATTTCACAAATAAGTTCAAAATCAGGGACAACCATGGCACACGGTCTAAATAAAGCCTTTAAATTTTCTGGCAATTCTGTTCTTCCTGCATATCCTGGATTCATAGTTATGAAAATGCCAACAGTGGGCACTAGTACTATTATTTCTCCCATAAAGTTGAATTTCTCTTTTTTGTCCCTAGAATGTGATTGTAAATAAAAATAAACAAAAGCTGTAACAAATATACATTGATGACTTACAATGCTACATATGTTACATGATACCTTATAGCATCTTGAACGGATTTTACTTGAACTGCAACAACTGATAATACTTCAACCGAAATTCTGTTAAACTCGTCAAAACAGCCCCAAGCTCCTGTTTGTGCCAATCCCTTGTAAATATTACCACACGACTGTAAATAAAAGATGTTATTTATCTATAATTATATATTACAAAGCCAAATGTTTGATTGTCTGTTAGCTTTGTGGTCAAGCTTTCAGTACTAAACTGTTGTTAATGGGTCAATATTGATGAAATTTTATTTGGAGCTTAAGAAAAGTTAAGTTTATATTATAGAAATAACTAGACTTTTGTGACAAAGAATCAAAAAGGAAATACTGACCTGATAATCCATTTGTTCCGAACAATTAAATACATAAACCATAATACCCAAAGCTCTTCCTAAATCTTTTGTCGTCTCAGTTTTGCCTGTACCTGCCGGACCGGCAGGACCGCCACCCATAATTAAATGTAGAGACTAGAAAGATATTAGAATAAAAAAATGTGCTTTTTTCAAGATTATCCTCATAAATTAAAAATCTTAAATCTCACTAAAGTAAACCATATGCTATAGGAACTAAAGTCGTTTGTGCTGCAAACTGCCGCAGAATAGAACTCCTTAGAAGCCTGTTTTTCCTGATACATATAACTTGGAGTTGTTTAAGACTTTCCTGACAAGCGTAAAACATCCTAAATTGTACTTCACTATCACTTGATATTGTAGTAAAACGCAAACGTTCAGTAATTAAAGAAAATAATTATTTACCTGTGTCAGTGTAATATAACATCTGTCTGTTAACGGAGTGATTACCAACCTCGGAGTGTTCCCCAAGTACTCATAGCTGTATCTAAACTGAGCG
>DWEM01003348.1:0-10803 GCA_018245935.1 Agara belti belti | reverse complement strand
TTTAGAAAATGCTTTCAAATTTAAAAATTGATTTAAGGAACTACGGTCGATTTTCGACCGCTAGGCGACCACTAGTTTATATGAAGATATGAATTCCACTTTGAAAATTTGTAACAAGTAATTTGTAACAAGTACAGATATTATGATAAAATATGATATTCAGATGAGATGTTGAAACAATGATGAACAATAGTTATGACCTTGTCACGTGTTACGTAGATATTACGTAGACGTGCGTTCGTACGCACTAGTAGTAGAACCATCGGAGACATTGATTGCTTTGCATCATTCGTCGCCCATCACGGACGATGTACAAGAGGAAGCGTTAACTTAGTATAAAATTGGGATTCAATCCTTTCTTTGAACTTCATTCTCACATTGCATCGAGTAATAATTCGTAATAGGATCTATGATTCGTAAGATGACGAGTATTAATTCGTCACAGGTTCTATGATTCACAATATGATGGGTAGGCAGAAAACACCGAATGCAAAACATCTCTATCCTTGCAGACCTGACGTGCTTATTCTACATTCATCACTCTCTTCATGCATACACACCGATTTCTGAATTTATTAAAACATTTTAATTTATCAGACGGTCTGCCCTTGTTTCAGGACAAATTGCTCAATAGACTGGAAGAAAATGAGCCCGAACTAGCAACTTCGCCGGAGGAAGAAGTAAGTTTTAATATTTACTATACCTAGAATGATTTTAGTTTAATATATTCAGTAATAAAAGTGATTTAGGTAAATATAGTAGAAATATCTTTCAAAATGAAAGCTACATTTTAAAAGAACAATGAAAATTGGTAAAATAAACAATACAAAGGTGGTAAATAGAAATATCTTTTAAAAACAAATGAAAGTGGGCAGATTATTTCAAAATGGCGATGAACTAAAGGTTATGTACTGCGATATCTAGTTACGTCTAAAACATTAAAATACATATATTAATCTCAAGTGAATCGCTGGCGACAAAATCTATTATTGCAACTGCAATTATTTTAAGAAACTTAGATCAGGTTCAATATAGCCTTTGGTAGTTATTTAGAAATGCTGTTAGCCTTGAAGTATTTGTAAATCGCAAATGACTGCAATAATAACTAAGCTGCACTGAACGCGGTCAGCGATCAGATGGGTGACTATTAGTACCGCTTCTGCCGGTTTTTCTCTTCCCTGATTCGTCAAACTGGTGCAGATTGTTACCATTCCCCAACGGTGGTATCATGTATTGATGGTAATGGCCGACTAATTCTAAGAAACAACTCGTACCCTCTTATTAACTCCTAGAATTAGGACCGAACAACGGAAATATAATCACTTATCGGCTTAAATAGTTGCACGAAATGGTTTAACGCCCGTAAAAATCGTGAATTGCTTATTTTACAACAAAATCTTGAATTTAGGTATACTGTAAGACGATAAGAATAATAAAAAAAATTGAATTGTTACTAATCTTCCAATAACAAGAAGCCGAATACCGATTTTAGTAGAAACATTTCACATACAAAGTCACGAAGTACTTTCATAAACACAACCTTCACAAATACAAAGAACGTCTAAAAAAAAATTAATTATTGTACTTAGCGGCTTCTTTTATACCATGTGTTTAATCTATATAATTAAAAACACTTAATCCTTTAACACTTAGATTCTTGGTATAAAGTGAATTCACAATAAAAACGTTAATAATGACAGCTAAATGTCATTGACTCTAAACGAAACCTTGCACGCGCGGGTAATGAGAAAAGTTTACTTCCGCGAATAAATCACTTCCAATTTTGTTGAACTTGACCTTTCGTGACTTCTGACTTATTTTCATCCTACGCTCACGTTTTGTTGCTATTTCGATTTTGTATCCAACCAATCATAAACTTTTATTCGTGGCTATTCCAATAGCTTACACAATGCCTCGACTAACTACATTAATGATTCGCAGTCGTTTGAGGGGTGCCACCTATTGAATCATGGCGTGATCAAACTTAGTTCTGAAGGGTAGAAAAGGTTCACAACCAAATAGAAAACACTTCATTTCTGTTTTAAATTGGATATATTCAGTAAGAACAGCGGTGAAAGAGGTCGGAAAGTGGTTGACAATGACGATTGTCTGAGAGGTGTTATGTAGGTGTTTATCAGTTAGATAAATATGGTTGGATATAGTACATAGACTGTATTGACGTATTTATATGAGATGTTCTGCATGCATGTTCTGCGTTCGCCTGCGGTATCACATAAAAAAATCACGTTTGAACGGTTCATACCCCGTTCCTACGTAAAAATGAACTTACATAAGAGGTAAAAACTAGTTCGTTTCATTGTCTAGTAAATAGGATTTATGAAGGATTTCTCAAACTAAAGTTTACAGAACCAGTTGGCGAGAAGCCAGTACCTCGGATTTGCTTCAGACAAATTACGAATTTAAAAGAAATTACATTTCATAACTCTGGTTTTTTAAAACACAGTAATATAAAGAATGAATTATTGATTCATTTCAATTTTATACTTAATAGAAAAGTCGAGGAGTTGTCTCGTTTTCTTAACGCCTCAAAGCTAATATTATATCAAATCAATATACTTACTCTTATACAACCGGTCATAACCTACCCAGCAAAATCAACCCTGACCTTAGAGCTGTGTTTAAAAGAAACATATTACCAGCAATATCTGGATTTTAGTATCCTATCAAATCCGTAACGTTTGTACAGAGTATTACTATCTACTTACTTCAGAACGTTGTTGAATTTTTTTTTAAATATAAACTAACCTCGCAAACAGGCAGACAGGGCACCTCATGGTAAGTGGTGAGCGTCGCCTATGGACATGTACAACACCAGAGCAGTTACTCATGCGTTGCCGGTTTTGTAGGAGACCTCTTCAGAGAGAGAGAAATAACTTGGGATTTGTAAATATTTTTATTAATACATATATTAAGTAACTATTTGTAGTAATCTGCAGTCAAAAACTGCCCTTGTATATCCTCCTATAGCATCATCTCTTGTTGAAAATAACATATATACTGTGTCATTTCTCCCCAGTGTGTCATATGTGTGAACGCGAAGGCAACGATGCAAACCTCTCCTTGCGGGCATCGCGTCGTGTGTCGCCGGTGCTTCGTCAAGACCATCCAGATGGCCGTCAGCCAGCGCCTGCTGCCTCTTCGCTGCGTCATATGCCGCGCCAAGATCCTGCGGTTAAGACAAGCTCCGCGCTTAGTCACCAGCAAGAGTTGGCAGGTGATTATATTGATTACAACACAATTTTACACGAAATGTTTATTATAAATTTAGCTAAACATCTAAAAGTAGTGTAGTTGTCAGAAAACTTCCCTCCCGGTGGTAATTGATCTAACAACCCATTGTCCTACATGCGGTTTGGTCACAAAAGGATCTAAAATGAATCCGTCAGCACCCCTAAGGGTACTGCAACTCCTTAAACATTACACGTTACAATAAAAACCTATGACAATGGAGCATCAGATTACCTATACATCTACGACTTTGTCATAAAGGAAATAAACAAAACAATGTTTTCTCGTCGTTGCAAACTATCTTATTCTTTGTTGAATGTTTCAGGTGTCCAGCGGCAGCGGCAGGTCTTGGGGCGTGCCCGGGTCGGTTTCGTCTTACTCCGTGGGCGCGCGATCTGTGCCAGCATCCGCCTCGCTATACTCCGTTACAAGTGGCGAATCTTCTATATCAGGTAATTTGAATGGATTGCACGACTCTAAGCATATTCAAAACAAAATACGAATGTATGAATAAGGACTCTAGATAATTCGATCTTAATGAGCAGAGTTAACTCACGTGTCGGAGTTTCTCTATGGCTAATAAAAGGTAAAATAGTTTTACCGTTAACCGGAGACCATAAGATGTTTTCCAAAAACTACTTAATGCAATGTAAATTTTATTACTGCAGGAGTTTCTTCGGTGTCGTCTAACAGCGGCGGCAATGTCAGCAATAATACTTGTTCAACAAAGCTGTGCGGTGGCGCCAAGTGTGGGGGCGCGTGTCTCGGCGCAGTGCCCAGAGTGCCAGCGGCGTCCGCGCCACCGCGTCCCAGGCAGCCCGCTTCCAACACACTTAGGCGCTCGCAGCACCACAGCATGAAGGCAATTAATGATACCTTATTATGATTTTTTTCAACCTTATCATTGTCTCCTAGCTGGGCACTGGTCTTCTCTCCCAGAGAGTAAGGTTCAGGTCTACCACACTGGACAAGTTTCACATAACTCAGAAAATATTACGGAGTTTTAAATTTCTTTTTAATGATGTTTTAAAAATCTTTTTTTATGATGTTTTAAAAAAACCTTTTAGGCGCGTCTTCAAGATTATCAAGTACACAGTTACACGGGTGGACCCGCCGGCGGAGAGCCATCCGGCAGATTGCCGCCTATCAGGGAGTTTCAGAGAGAATTTCGCGAAGGAAGACGAGAGAGCGCCGTCTCAGCTTCAGCATCTACTAGAATAAGGTACACACAGGTGGGCACAAAGCTCCAGCAGTTAGAAGACATTATGTAGAGAAAAATTTTGAGCTCTGGTTAATAAGTAAAAACTTATATACCGTCAAAATAGCTTTGAAATCTTATACCATTGTTATATTTAATCCATTTTTATAGACAAAGATAATGTTAATCATTCTAAAAAATAAATGTGCTTTTTTAAAAAATAGTTTTCTTCAGAAAATAGCTCTAGACCATTATTTACTACATGATTTTCTTAAATCGGCCTTAGCCATGGCGAGGCCTCGAGCGGAATACCAAATAGATAAAATAGAGTTATATTTTGTATTGAAATATAACAACAATAATGCATATTCCTATAAAAATTTCAAATCTGTAATAGATATATCTTGACAATTTCAGATGTGCGCAGAAAATAGTAACACAGCTAGAAACCTCACCACAAAAGAATAAACAGCATTTTTTCCGGCCACTAAAACCCGCAAATGATGATGACCCGCCAAGATCCAGAGATTCAAGCAAAGAGACTGAAAGAAAAAAAGAAAACCCCAAAACAAAACCCAAGAAAGAAGATAAAAAGAAAAAGGAAGCAGATGAAAACGCTAAGCAGGGAGAGAAGAGCAAAAAAGATGAAAGCACAGAAAATAAAAAGAACGAATTAGCAGAAAAAAAGAAAGAGGAAAAATTAAGATTAAAAGCAGAAAAGGAGGCAAAGAAAGAAGCAAAGCAGCAAGCTAAAGAAGAAGAAAGACAAGCTAAACTGCAAGCTAAAGAAGAGGAAAGACAAGCTAAACTCTTGGCTAAGGAAGAGAAAAAGAAAGCAAAGAAAGAGGCAAAATTAGCAGCGCAAGCAGAAAAAGAGAAGAATAAATAAAAAGTTTAACATTTTACGCAGTAGAAACTCGTAGCCGTCTTTAGATATTAGATTGAAACGTTATTGATGAGAAACGGTAAAAAGTCGTAATAGAATATATTCAACAAATCTACATAGGGCCCTAAATATTAAAATAATAGTGTATTCAATTGAATTTAGTTAATAGACTTTAATTAGACTTCAAACATTTTATCCATCTAAAACGTTAGGTTTTTGTTATAGGTAAATTAGTTACTTTTGCAAAACTCGTTATTTATATTAGGAATGTTGTATATAATTTTAAAACCAAAAAGGACTACAAACAGCAATAAAAACACATAGTTGTTGGATCATAGTTTGAACTTTTACAAACTGCGAAGACTGAATGAATGGGATATTGAAATCATATCGTTTTGTAATTTACTTCTGTAACATGTAGTTAAGAGCTTTGTGCATACCTGCACCGCCAAAGATCTTATTTAAAATTAGATTTTATTTTCCGTACTTATTTTAATGGTAGTTTTTATTAGCGAAATAATAATACTAATATAAACACTTTAAACATCTTAGGATATTCTAATATTATTTCTGTCTATTCTTAGTATTTTCTCTCTAAATAAAACCGCTTCTTCTAATAAATATTACTACTACAAAAGTTAGTTCATTTAAATACAGTAAATAAATACCTTATTGACAATCTAATCTTTCTAATTATTAATCGTGAAACCTACATCTTACTGACATAGAAATTATTAGACCATTGTAACAGTTGAAAATGTAGGATCATATCAGGATGCATTTAGCGAGTAACTAGATAAGTGTTGACATTGATTTTGTAAGGTTTCCATGTCGGAATTTATTGTCAATCGTTAGAAATTTCCTGTAAATTAAATAAATGACAATGTTACCCAACAAATTGACTTTTATTCTACCTGGTTTACATTAATATTTTTGTTAACACATTGTATTACAAAAACCTGTATTAGATTGGATTAGGTATAATTGATCTGTGAGCAACATCTAGAAAACAGTAAAATAACTCTTATTCTTACAGTAGGCGCAAGACCAATAACAACTTGGTACATTTTTCGTATCCCTCAAAATGAGATAAGTTCGAAACATATATTTTATGAGATACTAATTTGCGCAAAAACATGATTATTTATATTAAGGGACTCAGAATAAAACACTTCAAGCTTATCAATGAGTAAATAATACACCTTAATGACCTCGTTTCCCCTAGTGATAATTTATTGGGACACTATATTTATTTTTCAAACAAAAAACCTAGTCAAATGTATACCTATATACAATTTTTTACAGAGGTAGGGTTGCAGCACTATATGTAATAGCATTCTTATTATAATTAAAACAACAGAACCGATATTTTCAGGTCGTCAACATAGGTTTAATGAAAATCTATGTTTTATTCCTAGTCTATTAGTAATTATTTTTCAATATTCAATTACATTTTAAATTAATTACCTTAAAAAATTAACAGTTAAATTAATTGGTAAGAAATACGGAATTATAATTGGCATTCAATCACATTTATATGTTGAGAAAATGTCTACCATTTACAATTATTGGATACGCTTTTCATATTGAAAAAAAAAACATAGGCAAAAAAAAACTTTATTATCTACAAGAAAACCATTTAACAAATCACTTGATCACTAAATACACTAAAATTGCTGGTTGAAGAGAAACATTTTAATCCCTGTGCTCATCACCCATCCTTTCAACAATCTCATCACCGGTCTGCTTGTTAATTCTCAAGTACTTGTTGACCATTGGTCTATAGTAGTACGCCTGGTAGTCATGACGTTCAGACATCTTTGCAAGTATTTGCTTTTCGAGTGCACGGAGCTTGATTTTCTGCTGTTCTTCATCCAAAAAGTGCATGAACTTCTCGTATTCCTAAAACATTAAAACATCAACAGTTCAATGATACATTGGGATAAATAAATATATAGATTTATCAGTGTTTAAAAGAAAACCAAATTCTTGTTTTGAAATTTTGAACCTCATCAATTACAGCAGATTTCAGACACTGGCTGTATGTGTAGGGTGACGATTATTCTCCAAAACAATGGTTAGTTTATTGACAACTCTGTTAATTAACATAAATTAAATTTAGTTATCAAAAATAGATGTTTGTTATGTAAGAATTAATTTCCAATCAAAATAATACACATCTTTGCCTACTATGTGCTTTTAATTTAACATTAACAACATAATTGTTTTTATTCTTCAAAGATATCAATTGCCACATTCAAACTCTGATACTATATTAATTTAACTGTAATAATTTTTCTACAAAATCAATTGGTGTAAATTTCAGGTTATCTGGACTCATCCTGATACCAATTTATCCAGATAATTGAAACAAATATGGAAGATATTTTATTTTTAAAGAACAATCCATTGGGATATAAAATATAGCCAAAAAAGGATTACACAGATAATAAATAAAAATAGAACATTTATAAAAACCAATCAACATTACATTATACATAATCTGTGCCTAAAATCTTTCTCACCTGCTGCGGGCTGTTGTGTATGTACCTAGAAATGAATCTCGTAACAGGGTGACGATGATATTCCCAGTGCTTGGGCTCGTAGCCATCAGGAATTGGAGTTAGCTGTGCAGGTCCAATAAACACATTGGAGTAAAACAAAATCGCGCCGACAGGAATGAAGCCAACCATAAGGTAATAGTGAAACATATCCTTGAATTTGTGCCATTGCCATCTGAAATACAAAAAAAAATACTTTCTTACCCACTAATCTTAAGCCAATGGTGTACAGTATATTTCCGTAGAACACTGCAAAGCATAAACTAGACTTAAAGCATTTTTTTAAACTATTTAAAACATTTAAGATATTCACATAATCTATACATAATTAGAAACCTATACAATTAAATTCCATTGGTTAAGTTTTATAATGAATCTGGTACTTCTAAAGTTACAATATAAATAATAATCAATACAAATAAGTTTGGTTAGACTGGTTAGATAATCAGTGCTCTGACGACGTACCTTGATGGCTGCAATGCCATTGTTTTGTGGCCGTGAGCGCCATTGAGGATATTACTGGTAGTAAACTTCACATTTTGCGTTATAAATGGTGTTTTTGTATGATTTTTAATCACATTAATGCCGAAAGAACGGCCTAAAGCACTCCAAGACACCATTTTTCTATTTTGACTGAATAGACAGGCTGTCAACCTGACAAACCGACATTGTGAACCAGACACAGGTAATGTAAAACATAATAACTATCTGTCAAAAACGAGATAGAAGGATTTCTATAAAATTATTCACAAATTAATATCCCATTGACTGTTCTATTGACTACTGATAAAGATGCAGACTACGTGGTTCTGAAATATTTCATACTTATATATTTCAATATATAAGTATGAAATATAAATAAAACGCGAAGGCTCCTAAATGCATGCATAATGTGCTGAGCTATTATTTTCTTGTCTAACATGGGTGTTAAGCAAAATTGCAAGTGCTATTTGATTTGCAATTTTTTTACACGTTGTAAACGTTGTAAATTCGATGACGTTCAGACACCTTAATAATTGACTCCGATCAGGCAGAACATTGGTTACAGACGAAAACAAATTCATTTCCATTACGTAAATACAATACACGATGTAATAGAAATCGTTATGTTATATTTATAACGATACAATGAAGATCTTCTCTATTACAGATACTTGTTTAAAACTGTTAACGTAAGTAATAACTTTTCAAGTTTCAAGGCACTTACGAACTATTGAAATCTCATAATTGAACATTTGTAATTCAAATGTACTAACTTAGCACTTAGGTACTAAAGAAATATGTCAATACTTTTCATAATGAAAAATCTTACAGCATCAGTTTTTATAAAAGTCGTAATGATTAGTATTGTTACCAAATTGAAGTTTTGTTTTAATTAAATATCTAACTAGTTATGTTACTTACTGAACCATTATTATGTAGGAACTTCACATAATACTATATAAAAAATAGACACACCTGTTGATACATTTTTAACAATACTAAAAACAATGCGCCAAAATATTGATTTTTTTCACTGCGCATGCTTCAGGGCGTGAGCAAACTGATAAGCTTTAGTTTCGACACCCACTCACAACCTTTTAGTGATACGCAGAAAAACTCCATTCCCATCAAAATATAATTTTCTATTACTGATTTAACATATTATATTATACTGCAGTGTAGTGAATTTTTAGTGAAGTGAGCACAATATGATATTCGCTCATGGTTGACATGGAAGAACTTCTCCAGGATATTTTTAAAGAAGCTACAGGACCGAAGCTTAGTAATCTCAAGAAATCATGTCAAGAAGCATTAGGTATGTGTTTCAGTTACTATTCTCTATGAATTAAACGTGTGAAAATCTTATTTCTTTATTTTAAACCGCTGTTTCGTCGGGCAAAATGCAACGCGGTGAATGCAAAAACAATGCATCCATTTTGCAAATTGTCTATTCTGATTGTCATCGATTTAGTGTCGTAATATATAAAACTTGATAGTATAATTTTTTTATTATCATACCATTATTAACTATAGGTACAGGATTTTGTAATATTCATATCACGTTTGAATTTTTACTTTTGTTTGAAGTGGATTTTGAATACTTTGATTTCAAGTGTCCGTATGTCCTTGCTCTTGGGTAGGAATCGTCGAAGGCTTACAGAAGGATAGAGAAAGAAAATATAATATTCTATTTTGTGCAAACATAATTAAACACTAATCATAAGTATACATATGTAGCAGGTACTAGTTATTTTATGTAGTTATATAAATACTGTTTCTCCAGATCATTTTAAAGGCTATTAAGTAAATCAGATATAGATTATAAAATTATGACAGTAGGCCAGATTAAAAATACCTCACCATATAAAATGAATTTAGCTGGTGTCAGTTATTAGTTCCGGCCTACTTTTAAAGAATTAAGCTTGACTGTATGTATCTAGAAACCTAGAAAGGCGTCTGTGGCGTGTGAAGATTAACATACCTAACATTGGTCGTCGGTGTTTCAGAGGTGCTATGTCTGCAAGAAAGCAACCCGCGGCGGCCGGCATACGAGCTAAGGCGCGCGTGCTTGCAACCACTACAGACTGCGCTCGAAACGAAACGGCCGAAGCTGGTCGCTTACGCACTCCAGGGCTTTCATGTATGCCATGTCTTTCAATATCTCAATAGTTATTTATTTTGCAATTTAAATATTCCACAAATTGCTTGGTTAGTTTCGTGCCAACATTAAATATTTGCTCGCAAACATCACGCATCAATATCGCCGCTTCGAAATCATTTAAATTAAAAACAATTTCGGAACGTATATTAGGTACAAATTTTATAATATTACTAGTTGTGCCCGCGACGTCGTCCGCGTTTGAATTTAAGTAAAATCTAAGAAGATTTATACAAACTTTCATCCCCTATTTTATCCCCTTAGGGGT
>DWEM01003347.1:0-10803 GCA_018245935.1 Agara belti belti | reverse complement strand
ATAGACAATTTATGTTACATGATAATGTTACCAGTTTAAAAAAAATTTAGGACAATAATCTTTTTTGCTATTACTTAATTGGATTTCGAGTTAGTGATTGATTTTCGTTCAAAATGGAATGAAAATTAGAGTTAAATTTTTATTTAAAAACCACATTCGTTGTCCTCTTTTGACATTCATATGTAGTGTTATGAAAATGTCTGCAGGCTAAATTAAGGTCTTCCCTGTAAATAATACCTATGTGTAACACAATAAGACAAGTACATTCCAGTGCACCATCTTTTATTTCTTCAAAACACATTCGTTCGTTCCCCAATAAAGATGTATCTGAATTCAAAACCATGATATTCTCTTAAAACGCAAAATGATACCTTGCCGTATGGCGTCATAAATAGCCTTTGGCGCACACACAGTTAGCGTGTCGACTAATTTTATACGAGCAATGGATCGCCAACGTGTACCGCATATTTCAAGACCGCCCTAAAATAATATTGGTCAGTACTAACAGAGGAGATTCATATATCTTGGATTTCATCAATAGTTTCATTGATAATTATAATAATATTAATTCGGCCAATTCGTCGCTGTGATGTGCGATTCCACATAAGGCATGAATGATGGTAACCGAACAGCTGTTAAACAAACACATATACATACTGTTTAACATTTCTATATGTGTTTTATTACACAAATACACAAAGCGGACAAATGTGCTCATCACACAAATATTTTTTCTGGGTGGAAATCGAACAAACTTCCAGTGTAGCAGTGAGGTGAGAAAATCCTTTATAACCAAACTAGCGAAAGACCGGTGTTATTTTAGGAAAGGTTATGTAACGGTGATGAAATAAAAATAAAGGATATACTTTATTGCAACACAAAACTTTCATGCATAGACGATAAGACGGTTTTTAAAATTGGACCAAATGTCAACATATGTGCCATCCCACTCTAACCTATGCAGCGAAATAGTCAGCCGCATAACTCTGAAATGTTATTGATAAAATTTTAATTTATTAAATCTAAAAAATCTAAAGTGTCTATCATAAGCGTGCGGTGTGAAATAACTTTAACAATGCATTTTTTTAAAGTATGGCAACAATTTACAACGAGATGAAAAATGAAAGAAGATCTTGATGAGTTCCAGTTTTAAAAAGAACTTAAGTTATATCGTTCTGTGTATAAGACTGAATACACGGCCTTGGCCTCTTGGACTTTTAAAAAAAAGGTTTATGCTCGTAAAGATGAAAGTGTGGAATCTTTGTTTTAAAAAGTTAAATATTACATACGTAATCTTGCATATTATTCCGAAGGTAATTTTTAAATTTGGAATCGTGAAAGCCTTATGTAACTACATTATATGAACACGTAAGAAAAATGCGACATCGGTTAGTACTGAGGGAAATGTAATTAAAAAACGTATTAGGAAAATGCACCGGTAAGCCGAGTTGTGCGAAGGCATTAAAAGTTAAGAACACTCAATTTAAAACTATCCAGTATTGCATAGAACATTTTAAGGAAGAAGATTAAAACGCTAACATTCTATTTTCAAAGTTAAAATTTCTGAAAGTAGTCGCAAAATTACTTTTATTACTAAAGTTGGTTGCCAGTAACAACATTTAGATAAGATACAGATAATGTATCTCACAGATTCACATTTATAATTAATTGTCAATAACATAGTTACATTGGTAAGAAGACCAAGAATTGATTGAAGAATTGAATTGAAGTATGAGTACAGTTACTATTAACTTGTATTCATTGTACTCGAAGTTGGTCACAAACGCGTTGTTACTCCTGAAGCTGGTCATTCTAGTACATATATACTTAGACCGCCAAATATGCCTTTTAAACCTACATACAAATCGTTTTAATGATAATTACTGCGCAGTAGAAACAGGTGTAGCGCTGGTTTCACTTGTTTCAAATTTCGAACACTTCGCGAACTTCACAGTTCAAACAATAGTTTCGAATTTAGAAATAACTTCAGTTGCAATGCAGAAAGTGATTGGATTTAACTTTTTAATTTATTCCGTTCTACAAACAACTGCGGTGCATGTTTGCCTATTGGTTTTAATTTCGGTTGTGGTAATCTTTTACGAGGTTACCATTCGAGGTTCCATTATTCTTAAATATACGTAGGTAGTATACCGGTAATTTGCTGATTTATGAACAGCATTGCCTCTACAGTCTAGGATTATGTATTGAGTAGCATTATTAGATAAATGTACAATAAAAAAAGAACCCTCAATAGAGAAAAATGGAATCCAATAATCTACTTTGCTGTTATTTTAATTAGCAGGTGTATGTACCTACATTATAATACTGAAATTCGCATTATTAACGTAAGCATGAAAGCTGAAAATGTGGGGACATATGAGGTACAGAGAAGAGACATTTGCCCAGCTGTGGGACACAGTGTATGCTATTAAAAATAAATTAATAAAAGAAACAATTTTCAATGGCTCATACATAAACTAAACATGCTAGATAAACTTCTTGCAGCCAGCAAATCAGAAATAGTACAGGAAAGCGACAAATAATTAAACCTAATCCAGAAAGGTTTCATTAACCAAATACAGCACAACATGCCCCACAAACTAGTAGAAAAGGAAAAGCTACATAGCTAGAGAAGACCAGGGGGAAGGACTGGCCGAAAAGTTAACAAAAAAAAAATTACAGCGCGTGGTAAACCACGAATCACGAGCCGCATCTGTTAGATCGGGAACGTATGCAAGCATGGATGATGATGCAAATGAGAATCGGAGTGTGCAGACCGTGAACCCGATTACCGAGATGGGCCGCGCAGATGGAAGTGTGTCAAGATCTATTGACTTCTGATTAGATGTTCGTGACCGTTGCATGTGGTACTTCGTTCTTAGATAATCTTCAGCACGTTAGTAACCACGTTGATTACGCACTCAAGGTCACGGATTTGATCCCCAGAAAAATAAACGTGGTTACTAAGACATATGTTCCAGGCTTAGATATGTTGTTTCCTTTGTGTGTGGTAACTATTAAACTGAAATTCACGATTTGAGGTTATATCCTCATCTAAACTCACTGACTGCTCTCTTGGTCTTGTGTTTAGAAACCCTGACCGTTAAACGGGAGGACGTGAGTTTGATTCCTCTCCAAGATTTGGATAAGCCGTTTGGTTCTTGTGTATAACTTGGTTTCCAAGTACTAAGTCCATTTGTCCTAGATTTGATTTACTGAAACGGCCCTATCTATCTATGTGTTCCGGTTAGGAATACACGACAAATTTCAAGTGTACTTAATTGGTAGTCTTCCTTGAGCCCGTGTTAAGCACTGTATACATCTATGGACATCTAATGTTAGCAAAATAATAACAATAATAATTACTGATCCTAAACTTGGCAGAGTTTTGGCTATATGGTGACCAGATAGCTAATAAAACATCACTATATATTATTGCATACTTTATTGCGTAAATATTTTTACAACCGGTCACAAAAAAAACACTCGTAATGTTCATCAAATTTTTGTTTTCGATGAAAATCAAACCCACAACCACTAATTGAGCAATGAGTTTAGTAACCACTGCACCAATGCACCGATCAATATATAATGCATTATGTTATTCCCATGAAATATCCAACATATAACACGCAGTGTAAATAAATTTAAAATACAATTCCAAGAGCTGCTATGAAAAATGTTTTTCATAATGTTCTTTGTTAATTAACGTATTCATCCGCAATCATACATTTTAATGAAATCTGTGAAATTCGCTTTTGAAGAGCCACGTCGGTATAACTGTTAATTACAGCACATCGCAATTTTATTAATATTTATTACCAAGTATTAACTGGTAAATATTTAAGAGCAAATTTTCTGTCATAGTATTTCGATATGATTAAAATGTATTTCGTAGTGGCATGTTTTACCACTGCTCATTGTATTACTTCAAGCGTTTGTTTTTCAACATTCACAATATCTCGTGTAATAAAGAATATTCACGCGATTTGAAATTTCCACTACACAAATGACAGTTCGGTGTAAAAAATATTTTTAATGCGACACGTCAACAATTTTCTACGTTCAGAAATTTTAGAGCGACACGTTATTTAAAAACATTTTCATCGTTGCAACGACTTAAGAGTTTTAAAAATATTTTGTCTATCGCAATATCAGCGCGGGAATAAAATCGGGAAACAGATAAATAAAGTTAATACGTAAAGATGGATTTTATTTGGCACTATTGAAATAGTTGAAATTTAATAATTTTGAAATAAACCCCCTGTATTGAGAATATTAAAAAATATTTTACAACGATTTTTATTTATTTTTAATTACGCCAACTGTGATGGCAGTAATTGTAGGTAATAAAAACTGAATTGATTTTTTTTTAATTAAAAAAGCTCTGACAAAAACTTTTCCCGCCAACTGACAAAAGTTTTTCTAGAGTCCGTTAGCACTTACCTGATGGCGATTTCTCCGGTGTGGGAGGCTCGTCCGGTCGGTGGCCGCGGAGCAGCTGGAGGGCGAACTCCGTGCCCACTTCCTCGGACCGGGGACAGGGCACGTACGCGTATTGTTTCTTTGTCGGCGCCGGGATAGGCGCGACGCGGTGTTTGCCCCGCTCGGCCATGCGGCGTCTGACGCGCTACGGTGCCGCAACACACTCGCTCCCTTATCGATAAAGCTCGCGCACCTAATTTCCACTTCGACTAACCGATTATCGCTCCATCACCGAACTACCTGTTAACCGACGAAGTGTTTAATAGACTGCCATTATGCTGCTTCTGGTTGAGTTGAGTTCCATTGCGCGTCTACCGTGTACCGTGTGCGGTAATGTGGAAATGCACAAAGAAGAAATAAGTAGAACGTGAGGTTGTTAACTTTTAATACGGTTTTTGAGATTTCTTAAAAGCGATGGCCAATGAGTAATTTATCACTAAATCTATCTGGGTTAATTTATATACCTGGCACTTTTAGTAATTTGTAACGAATGAATCGATACTGTACTTAATTTATATTATATATATTTTTATGTTTATCTTTTAAAATAAATATTTCTACAGAATTTTTATTCATACTATGAATAATCAGATCTTTACATACATAGAGTTCTTAATGAAATTACGTATGAAAAAAAAATACTTGTATGGGCAGCAAAACTGGAACTATCCCCAATTAAAATCTTTATCGTATTAAATATTTGGATTATATTAATGTTTTGTTACCATTTGTACGTGCGTGTTACTAATGTATTTCGTGGCTGATTGTAATGAAATATATCGTCCTGCAACAACACCGGGCGAAATCCTAATATTAACATATTATAAATATAACTTTTTCACAAACTGTAAGCCGTAATACGGTCGAAGAAATGATTTGAACGCTCATAAAATTTTATGTTTTAAATCTTTGATTATTATACACAATCTAGAAATGAAATCATATTTAATAATGGCTGGAAATAATAATGGATTTTAGTATTTTTTTTAAATCTTTTATTGTCAAACCATACCAAATACTAAGTCTTAAAATACATACAATACGACAAAGCTCATCACTAGCACGAGAGTGCGCGCGCAGTCGTGCTGCCTGCATCGCGGAAGCTCCAAAGCGATACATCACTAATGTATTTATGTGCAACACTAGTTGTTACCTGCGTCTTCCAATTCAAACTTCCTAAAAAAAAAGAAGTCTATACTCCCTCTCACCTTTCCTAGATTTGAAGTTAAAGCCACACAAAATTCCAACAAAATTGGTTCAACAATGTCAATCAAAGTTTGAATCCCACGGGGACCGGATACTTGTCCGGGAATAAATACGTAACACTGCTGTACTGTTTCCATGATGAAAATCAATTCGGTCCGTTTATTCGTTGTGGTTTGAAAAACGAACAAAGGCTCTTTCTTATCTACACAAATAAACAAAATTGGAGTGTCTGTCTGTAATATTAAAATAACCGCTTTTTACTAAATGCATACATATGTATAGCATACACGGCACATATACCAAAATAACATTTTTTACAATTTTTGCCTGTCTGTCTGTCTGTCTGTCTGTTCCGTCTAATCCCTGGAACGGCTGGACCGATTTTGACGGGACTTTCACTGGCAGATAGCTGATGTAATAAGGAGTAACTTAGGCAACTTTTATTTTAATTTAAATTGAAACGCGGACGAAGTCGCGGGCACAGCTAGTTTATAATATAAATAGAGTTAGTTTAACTCCACAAACACTAATGTCACGTAAACACGATCAGAAACACAAAGGTTACGTTGTTTAAATGCTGGTATATGGTAATGAACTCATTTTCTTCAATTACAAAAGGTCAATATCTTAAGACACTGAGAATGCAGGAGCTTGTGCCGTTGACGGTGCGGCGGGCTGACCGCACTCTGTTTTGACGTCTTCTGAATAGCGTCTCCGAAGGGAACTCGTAAGGTTTTTTTTTTTTATTTCAAAAGACCATGCAAACAGGCTGACGGGTCACCTGATGGTAAGTGGTCATCGTTGCCTATGGACGCCTGCAACAAATTATGCAGACATTTTATTTAGCTGATATAACAGTTAATAAATAGTTTTACATCGATACAACAATTGTTCAGTATCTGCACATAAAGTTTTTTTCTGCTCGGGAATCGAACCGACGCCCGCGGTTTGGCAGTCAGATTCACTAAACACTGAACCGGACCTATGCTAATAGTATTTTAATAACAATCCCGTGATGAATTCATTCATCGGAAAATCATTGTGGAATTCCACCCAGATCTCAAGCTATCTCGTAGGAATTGAGCTTTCTAAACATATACATATGTACTTTATGTCGAGGCTTCAATAACACTGCATGCTAAACGGCTAGCTGCTCGGCATTCTATATTGTTTTTTTTTAATAAAACTAAGGCACTGGGCGAGCGTATACAGAATTTCATGACGTTATTCTATTTTGTTACCATTGCTTTTGGAATTGTCGCGTGTCGTTGCGGTCGATACAACATGGCACGGGAAATTCGTATTATTAATTGAAATTAGATAATTTTAATAAAATATCACATGTCACCTGGAACGCTTAATGAATATTCAACTTAGTCCTGTATTTATTTAATTGAACGTTTATAAAAAATATCTGCATTGAAAGCTTTTATAAATATCGTATCATATTTTTTTTAGAATATTCATATTTATCATTCTATTAAACATAATATGTATATTAAAATGTTAATAAAAAGTTGTCGTGTTTAAATATAAACTTAGTGGATGTTCAACGTACGAGCATTCGGAGCGCAATTTAAAAACAAAATTATGTACAATAAAAATGGAACGCACGCATTGGCCCGATAAATAATTCAGGGCACTCTGCAATAAACGGACGGAATTGTTTCCGATGCTCTTATTAACAAAATAAATAAGAACCAAAACATGAAGATAAAAGAAACTAGGTACGGTTTCCAAAACGTGAAAAGGATAGACATGCATGGACTTTAATAAAAAACACATCGAAACGTATGAATGTAATATAATTTATTTAAAAACTGTATTATAATATGTGACAAAGAAACTGCTTAACGGTATAAGATCTGATAGTAGTGTATGCGTCCTTGCATATTTCAATGGAAAAGCAAGTTATCTCTCGGTAAAGATAATTGAATTTCCCGCGAAAAACAATTTCATATATTGATACAGATAATAACATAACACCACACTAGCTGGATTGGCTCATTCGTTTGTGTGTGACAAAACTTGTAAACAAATAAAATGTCAAAGACTGTTTTAGAGAACCGTAATAATTTCTGTAATAGGTATATACCATGATTTTCAAAAAATACCATCCTATTATTAGCATATAAAAATCATAAAATCAGATATAATAGCAGTCACTGGATTGAAAACTTGCGCACCTTGCAATAAAAAAAAGTTATACAAGTACTCTATTCCCGTATTTTTTTAATATATCATCAGAACAGTAGTACATGCATGTTACATTTCTAAATTCAAATTGAAACGGTTTTGAGTACCACAGACACAGCTGCGTAGAACCGCTTACTGTGAACATTCGCGCGGGAAATTCTCGTCTATAACTACTTAATCTTATTTATGTCATCTAAGTGGCGATTATGGTAAGATGGTAATACTTTTATCGTAGCTACGTCGTTATTAACCGTGAATTTTAAAAGAAATTGGATGGTTCACCTTCGCTTAAAGTTTTAAAACATAGGGTTCATTTCCCGCTGCGTGGAATATGAGATTTTTGTAATTCGTCATGAACGCTCATGCGTTGCCGTGCTCATTATTGTAACAAAGGAACGAAAAAACAATGGTAGGTCTTGGAAAATAGCTTGAGTGTGTTTTTGGAACTCTGAAAAATAATAACGATGCTAGAACTAAGAATACGCAAACACAGAACCCCATTGTTTTAACGATGGGCACAACAATGGGACATGTGTCCTACTTCTGTGGGGTACGCAGTTTCTTTAAGTTTTCTTTTACAACCATTGTATCTGTGACTATTGTTTACAACAATTATATTTTTGTGTAAGAACAATTTACGTGGTAGTTAGGTACCGTAATTTTTACGTGGGTGATACTACTACGTGATTTCACTACGCGCGATATGACTTTTAACGGGCCGTAGTAAATGACCTAGGAAAAGCCGCTAAAAAGGTAAAAAGCATTCATTCTGCTGATTGCTCATTTAAATTTTCCCTGTGATGTATCATTCTTGTATATTAGATGTATTTATTAACTGCTGTAAACACGGAACATATCGAAATGTATTTTTAAAATCACTAACCCCAATACCAACAAAATGAAAAGTTTTTTAAGTAAAGTAAGAGCAATCTTCGCACCGAAAGTCTAGCCAAAAGGCCTTGTTAATTAAAATGAAAAATCACCATGCAACTTGACCCTAAATCCTTAACGGTTACCGGAAGAACACGCCAAAACTACAACACAATAATTATTTTCAAAGAACGTAAGAAATATTTTTTCTGTTCCAATGAGCTTTTTACTAAAAAATCTCTTGTAACAATCAAACTAGTAACAAGATGTTGTAATTTAAACCTTGTTTAACACTAAATAGGGCTTAAAATATCTAATAAGGTAAGAACGAATGGTCTACATTTACTATTCACGATGTTTAAAACTACCTAAAAAAATATATAATTTTGTTTAACATAGTAAATTCCGTTGTGACCCCGACTAACCTTTTACCTACTTCAGCTAGTTCAGTTGCTCATAACTATACATACTTTACTAATTATAATGTTCAAACGTAATTCATATCCAATCCTGAAAAGCAAGTATTTCTGAGTACAAAATACATTTCGAAGATATTTTACACTGCTGTCTCCATGGATCTAAAGAGCTTTAAGACATTGTAGATAAATAAACTGCTTCATTCTATAAGACAAATTAAAAACATTGTTCGCTGGCACTGCTTATATTTCACTCTCAGAACAATACACGATTCTTGGATAAGATTGTAAAATACAGTCTGTTATATATTTTCAGTTGAATCCCTAAGGCAAATCTTTTTCATTTTTACTTCTGTATGTTATATATCATAGTTTTTAGTTCCCGTTGCTACGAACGAATGCAACTAGACTCATTTATCTTTACGATAGTATTCTTATCGGTGTTACCAACGATGCCTTCTAGGTTAGCAAGGCGTTGAAAAAGCAAATACCACCAGCTCTTATGATCTTTGTCCACCTATAATGATGATGGAATTCGGTGGTTTCCATCAAGGACATTGAGTTCGAAGATCTCGACATTTTGCAGTCTCCAGTCCTTCTCACCTGAATCCAATTAAGGCGAGTCTTTTTTCGACTTACGAATGGATTGTCAGGCCATACCTAGTAGGCATTCAAATATTTTATTTCATTATAAGGTATATACTTTAACCCCTAATAACAGAAAGATTCAGCAATTATTAGCGGAATAAATAAGTTCAATTTTGTACGCCATTTCTTAATTTTGTACGCTGTAAAAAGCAAAATATGGATTGAATTATTGGTCTTGCAACATATTTATATGTACCCAAATTTGTGCAAATATTTAACTTTGTCTTTGTCTTGTCAAGTTACTTCCATGGAAAGTAACACTTTTTCAATCCTGAACTTCAGCTTGTCATATCTCAACTTACTTAACGTTTCTTGAGTTCCGAAACCCATTAATGCACCAACTTCAATCCAATGAGTTAATTGTTTTTTGAGATAACATGTTACTCTGATTTAAGGGTATTTTATTCCGTGTATACTTTCTTCGGTTCAAATCAATTTCAAATATGTATAAAAAAATTAAACAGTCGAAATATCTTTCCAATCTTCATTAAATTATTTCCATCCGTTTTCCCAAGTAACTAATCGCGTAACTTATTTCGGACATCCAACAAACGTAACTGTAAAACATGATGCTCGTGAAAAATTTAATTTCCACGGAGCAGCGCAAACAGTAATATTCATGGAAAGCCTAAGCTACGCTATTATCATCAATTTTAAACATACCCGCCCTCTTTTCGAGGGGCAATTTACAGAAGCGAGAAAAAATAGACGCGCGCTACCTGACCCTAACTAAAAATGCAATGTTACTGCTTTTTGGGTCAACGAGGATTTGTGAAACAAAAAATGTTTCCGTTGTAAGCAACTGCAAAGAAAAACATATCTCCTACTAAGAAAAATCTGTCTCCTTCACATGTGTTCTAAATTTAAATTTAAATTATGTAATAGTATTTTGGTTAATTTACACTAACTAGTGGTCGCCTAGCGGTCGAAAATCGACCGTAGTTCCTTAAATCAATTTTTAAATTTGAAAGCATTTTCTACA
>DWEM01003346.1:0-10804 GCA_018245935.1 Agara belti belti | reverse complement strand
TCATCGGCTTCAGCTCGCCACCCCCCCCCCCCCACCCCGCCGTGCCAGCGATCCCGGAAGCGTCGTTCTCGGCAGCTAGGGGAGACCGGGGTGGCCGGTGCTATGTTCTGCTCGTGACCGCCGCACGCTCGTCTCTCTGTTCGTATACAAGCCGCGCTCCAGTGGAGTCCCTTCGTACTGTGGGTTCACATTATTTAATTTAAGTCACGTACCATGTTCGTATTTCGAATGTGTTCGTGGTGCCGAAATGTGTTACGTTTACAAAATATGTGTTGACGGGGCTCACTGCGAATGGTACTAAACGGTACAAAACGAGCAGTGCTCGGTCCAGCCGCGGGCGGGCGGTCGCTCGCGATAGCATCTCGCGTGACCGCCGGTACTGGGTACAGTGTGCCAGGACGCACATAATACTCACGATTCTTTTAATGTTTGTATATATTAACGTAAATTGCTCTGAATAAAGTTGTATAAAAATAGTAGAAAGCCTTGAATTAAATTAAATTAAGTGTAGTCCTTGAAGTCTAAAACTATATAGGTAATATATGATTTGTATTTAAGTTCCCGGCCCCATAGCGAAACTTGATAACGATTCATTTGGAGCCTGCTTATGGCTATTTTTATTCTACGTTTTTGTTATGAAACAAGCCATCTATTGTACCGAAAGTATACTCCATTTGCTTCATTCATTATATAAATGTTTACAGACGCTTATTAAATGTCAGTGTTATATTTTTTCGTTAACGACTGCAGCCGCGCAAATCGTGGCGCGACGAGAGAAAAATCTTCGAAAAAGCGTCCGCCTCTCTATCTACATTAGGAATCTACAGTCTACTTGTCACTACAGCGAATGACTAATAAAAAAACTACGACTAGTTGGAATCTCCTCGCATGTTATAGCGCAATGAAATTATTAAGAGATTTCCAAATAAAGCATTAAAACATAGCTTTAATGGCATTTTTTCATGTTGGACTTACAAGCTCACATCTGAGTGAAGTCGAACACAAAGGGGTCTGCCCCCGGCACGCAGGAACCCACGTGTTAATGTACCTCGTTAGCAAAGTAACCACAAAACTAAACCGCAGACTCATCGAAGTTTAGCAAGTTTAAATATTCCCTCGACCGAACGTCGGGAAACTTGACGCGTGCACAAACAGACGAACCGACGGTGGACGCACCGACGTGTCCGCGTGGCGCTGGCACGAGCAGACAAATGTTGGACGAACCGCTTGTGAAGATTAAACGTTTGGTTAGGATAATGTACGTTGTTGTAGTTAACGGATTATTCAAAATCAAACACGTGTTCCTAGTATGAGTCTACGGGTGTACGGGCTACGAGTTGTTAATTATACATGTTTCTGTCTCGCCTCGAGAGAGAGAGATCGGGTTTTGTGGGATTTTTACGCACTAAATCCCCTCGGTGGCCTTCCTGCGCACTGTTGGAGGATCCGCGATCTCCGTACAGAACACACGGCTGTCGCCAGCCCGACGTCCTTCGCCGGACTCCCGTCGGAACATCCCCGAGGTCGCTGGACGGTGAGAGCGCGCACTCGAGCCTCCCGCTACCTCGCAAGTCTCCTTTTAGTGGTCTCTTACTACATGCAGGAGGAACCGTAGCCGTATCTCGGTCTCCGGCTACTCTGAGAGCTAGCCTTTATTCTCGTATCATGGAGAAGTTTCAGTCCAAAATCGCATCGGATCGCGGTCTCCGAATCCGGGACCTCAGTTCAAATCCTGGCGCTTCCACCCGCCGCCCTCTCCGCCCCTCCGACTTTACAAAGTTACATGCACTTTATAATTTAATAATTAAATTTTACTCGCAATAACTGTGCAAATCAGCGATCAAGTTCATTAAAAAAAACTCGACCAGCCGATCAGGCCGCCCGAACGATATATGAATAATCCATATTTTGAATATACTGATGCAAAATGCACGAAACTGAATTATGTTAACGAGAAACACCGAGGGAGGAACGAGAACCTGAATAATCCTCCTCCCGTCCCCCGAGCCCGCCGCGCAAGCCTCGCGCGCCCGCGACGCGCTACGCTCCTTCAAATTCAGCTTACAATATATGTTTCGTAGCGGTGGGTACATCTGCATGTATCACATCGTTTATTGTGTTATAATAATTATAACGATTAGGCATAACTATCAGTAAGTCGGAACGCTTCCTGCATCAATTGTAAGCACTACACAAAGCTGAGAACGCTCCGTCTCGCTGCTTTACTCTGCACCGTAAATAAATATTTTATGTGGTGTGTATATATTATCGACTCTTATGTGAATATATGATTTCAAAATTTAAGGGCCACGAATTGTACTTTTTTATTTCTCTACTTTTTATATGTATAGCGAGAACTATTCTGGTTTGTGTTGACAAATAACAAGAGTATTGCGTGCCTTTAAGCTAGTACTAGGAAATTTATTACGTAAATATTTTTATTACTACGAGTAAGTAGTTATTATTCCCGAGTGCGGCACGCCACGACGCCGCGCGCCCCGTGGCCCTCCCCGGCGTCCTCGCGCCAGCGCGCGGAGACCAGGGCGACTACTTGAAATGGCCCCGTACGGATCAGAAAACATTTTTGTTATGTCGACACTCGCTCGGTGTGCAATCACACGCAACACTCACGTCACCAGCACCACTGCGCTACAGGGGAGCGTATAAAGATTGCAATATTTGATATATGTATAAGAGTATTTATAATTGTTCATAATGCTGAATTTAATGTCAATTCTTTATTTCAAAAAAGTAGCAGTCTTCTTGCATGCTTGTTAAAAAATATTACAAGCCACACTGAATTGTACCGCCCTTGTCACAGATAATACGGATAACACAATACAGATAAACAAAGAAACCGGCGGTCGGCTCGTGGAGGCGACGTCATGAAATTAGTATTTATGTCCATTCGTACACGGACCGATCGGGGGACGCGGCCGAGGATGATAAAATGTCAACAATACGGAGGCGATAGGTACGTGTCGGCCGCCGTTACCCGGAATGACGCTGTTCTGCGCGAGACCTTGAAAAGGACTGACATTACCATACTCTCTATTAAGAATACGACGATACGAAACATTAATTCATGTCCGGGAACCGTCGCCTGGAACGCGTAGGCGGAACAACAGTAGCGGTTTGTATGGAAGAGTGACAGATAAATGGAGTAAATCTTCAAATTAACTACTCGAGACTTTCAGCGTCATCGACGCAAGTCCGTTGCGAACTATTTCAAGCTTGTCTGAGATTGGCTCGAACCGTTCCTTAACCTCTGCACCTCTTTTTTTTCAATGTCAAATTACTCTACCCTATTTATGCCGCCTTCGCTTTCGCCCGCCCGCGGCCGGCGCGTAGAAAATTCGGTTTCCTAATGAACACACTCCACGTACCGCTAGTTCTTTAGCCGCAACGAAACTTAAACAAATAATATACTTTAGTTACACAAAACACTTATATTGGAATTCGTTACATTTACCGAAATATAGATTGAACTTAAAGTTCACTTCTTCCTCTACTGAACTATAGCATCATTAAACGCCGCCGCGTGCCAAGATATCGGTCTTGTTTATACCCGAGGAAGTCACCGTTGCTGGAATAGAAATTCTACTACATTTAAATAAGGCGCATAATGTTTTGCACGTCGATATTCCAATGCAAATTCCTCTCATTTGTATTATAACTTATGAGCTCCGTGGGCCTCGCGAGATTTCTTTACCATTATTACGTATGTGATTGCAATTTAGTTTTTTCGCTTCGTTTTATTTACTCTGCTCCTTTACGGAATCGCTATTTTGAAAAGTTGTTTACGGCTAAAAACAATAACAGCCCGTGTTTGAAATATCGTTATCGCTCGCCGCAGCGAAGCGGTGTTTACTCGATTTCAAATAAAAGTTGTTTACTTCGGAATCAAAATTAGAAACTTCATTTGGATGAACATAATTTCCCTCGTGCATTCACAATAATACATGTAACCGAACGACATTACTGCATTACGACTAACGTCACTTTCACCCACATACTACTCTATTTATATTATATATTGTTTAGAGATACACATTACCGGTACATATTTGGGAGGTGATAGAACAAGTATCCGGTTCGCCCGGGGAAGTATCACCGCATACGCCTATTGTTATACGTTCACTTATATGTAGTAACATACTACATACTAACCGGACTCATGTTTCTGTTGTCCTGTTCCCAATGAATTCTGACCGACTAATATTCTTATTAGCATGTCACTGACGGAACTAGTTCTCACTGACTGTTCCATTCCTTCAGCCCTATCCGAGGTCGGTTGCAGTCGTTCACTGTGGCAGCGGTGACCACTTGTGACTGCACGACTACATGTTGCAACGCCACCTGACGAAAGTTAAAGGAGCGTAAATAGCTTAAAAGCCCTCTTCACGAAATAGTATGTAGCAACGCCCATTAGAGTCAAAATTAGAATGTCAAAATAATAGTCTTTTACCGATACTTTGATAATAAATGGAATTTTTTTCTTTCACGTCACCGGGGCGGCGCGCGGCGGTCACATTCCTATCTCTATTTTAAATTCCTATTGCCGCATTAGATTCCTACATTCCTACATTAATTCCCACGTTAATTCCTCGAATACCGGAATATCTTTTATGTGACACTCGAGCAAGTTTAAACGTTTCCAGTCTGCATACAAATCGACTAAGATGCGACTGCATGTATCTCAACAAGTGTCCGCCACATAGTTCACACAGCGATAGAAAATTTTCACTAACGACTTTTACGTACTGACCGCTGGTGGCGAGCTGTTTTCGACGCCTACACGCTCGAGAGGCGGAAGCGTCGGATCCTCGGTCCTCGGCGCCGAGCCGCTCGTCGGGGACTAGCCTCGAGGCAGGTGCGCGATTGATATTACAAAGGCTGCCAAGTTCCGAAGAGCTATCTAGTCCCGATCGATACAAGGGTAGATAAATAATAATTGAACAAGGAATTATTTGTTTCGAGGTAGTTAGAAAAGATTACCTCCATTTATTTCGTTTCAATATATTCAAATACGTTTGGCCAGGCGTCTGGAGGCTTATCGTCCTCTGTGATCCGTCATCTGCGTCGACCGTCGACTTGTCGGCGCGGCTCCGGGACGGCAGCGCGCCGTAGACAGGATCGGGTTACTAATGTTGGCCGCTCGCTCGACTGTTTAGATATTTCAGTTATTCATTCATTCGTTATCATGTAAACAGCAGCGGAAACGATATCTTCTATTGAAACGAAATTTTTACTGCCAAATTGATGTAACATATGAATTTACTTTGAGAATAGTTTGACTTTAGCATACATACGTAGATCGTACATATTATAACACCTTTCCCACAAAGGTAGGCAGACAATAAAATTTAACACCTGTCCATAGTTCAGCTCGGTCCTGGCCCGGTCCGGTCCGGTCGCCTCGGCACGCCTGGCAGCTGCATTTCGAGAGACTTTATCTTACACGCTCTCACGTCTTTATGTAAATATTGCAAAGATCACAAACCAGGGATGATCTAATGTAACATCGTAAGATTCCTTAAGACAGCTCTTAGAAAGGTAATAGAGCGGTTTGTCAGCGTCGCGCAGACGTGAAATAATGGTCACGATCCTAAAGCTCTCCTTCCGGCAAATGACAAATTGTTGGATTTTGTTCAGTAACAGCCCCTTGCCACCATCCTATATTTACAATTTCAGTCCGGTCGGGCACGTTGAACACGAACAGAGTCGCATAATTTTTGTCTTCGCTAATTTCACATGTTCTAATTCAACCACCTCAAATGTGCACTGGAGCGGCGTGGTGGAGTATTAGCCACCCGTATCGAACTCGTCAGAGAACCCCGTTACAGCCAACCGTTCTCTTAATTGACGCCATGCACACTGTGGTAGATAAAAATACGATTCGCTGAAACTATATTTACAATTGTGGTTTTTGTAAGGCTATCGTATTCCGCGGCTCGAGGGACCTGCGGAACACGCACACCAGAGCCAATTCGGCTCACCAGTATTGTATTATTCGACGGTACGTCACGTGCCGTGCGGTTAATGGTTTCTCTTATACACTCAGATAATCATTATGCTCTTCAAACAAAACTTAAAAAATATTTCTCATATTATGTTTATTTTAATTAGATAACATCTGCCGGTGTCTAATCACATCGGAGGCAGCTTTCACACCGATGGCCTTTTTCGCCTTTTATGGTCCCACTGCTGACTCGGGTTCGGCGGTGAGGCCTCTCATAGTGTAAAGATTTCAGATCATAGTGCATCTCGCTGGCCGAGTGCCGCTCGGCAGACTTCGCACACCTCAAAAACATTAAATATGTATGTAACGGCCTATTAACTACGTCATATTACTCGAGCGGTTTATGGCGCCATCGCGTAGTCTCGTAAAATGAATCTGATTTTTTATTTCTCGATCGACAATGTTACACCCCGCTTTATGGTTCCGCTAGCCCCTGTTCCCGCGCACACGAGGTGATTAAAAGACGTTATGATCCTGAAATATCAGAGATAGTACATTTCTTCTCCGAATGTTTAAAGTCACATCGGTGCAGAATTGTAGTATATAAATGTAATTCTAATTTTTATTACTGAAAATGACAGCCAGTTAATTTATTGATGTACCGCTACGAAAAACATTAGGAAATAGTGATGAGATTTTATGATTACATTAGTATGATAAGTAAAGAACGTAATTGAAAGGCGCACTAAATATGAGAAAGCAGAAATGACCGCTAGCATTTAAAACGACCGCTGCTGGATACAATTTGTTATTACCCACATCGAGTAGGAGAGTCGGTGCGTATTCCCGACGGTACAAGAACTGATATATATGTATGTACGAGTATGTATTTATATTACGTATGCGTTCACGTTGCCACGTTCTAAACATATTTTCTTTTAGTATAAAATCTCAAAGGGATCTATCCTGGCGATGAAGAGAAATTATGATAATACAGTTACGAGGTCCCGCGCCAGGGGACCCGAGCGCCCTGAGCGCCCCGGCCGCCCCGGTTGCCCCGGTCGCCCCGGTCGCCCCGGTCGCCCCGGTTGCCCCGGTTGCCCCGGTTGCCCCGGCTGCCCCGGCTGCCCCGGCTGCCCGATTTATTTTATACATTAATTACTACAACGTATACAAACAATTATTATTATTATACAGTCACGCAAGATCCCCAACGAAGCCGGTAGAGAGTACTGTGTGCCAAAAATCTCCTCCCAAAGCGGACGTGCTTTTCCTACATTTTTCAAATTTTGTAGCACATTCTACCAAAAATTGATTAAATAGATTGATTCTGGGTCCTGGGGAGCGGGAGGTGGGGGGGATGCTCTATCTACCGACAGCTTGAAACCTACTATGTAGTAGCAGTAGCAACAGTATTAGTAGCAGCAGTATTAATAGTTCGATGAATCAGGCTGTCATTTTATAAAGTATACGCTCAGGTGTGCGACAAGCTTCGTTATTCAAATTCAACTATCCCAGTCAGGATTATGTGCGTAGAATTCAGTCCAAAAGAAACCGTTCGTGACCGAACTGTGAAATCCGCGTTGGATGCTCCGAAGTGCCCTCACGACCGCGCCCGGCCGGAGTCGCTGAGTACTTTCATACCTTTCTCTTTCAGAAGCTCTCCACGTATATTAGATGTTACGAGTAAATCGCCTCGACGACAGCAAAATAACGATTTCTTACACTTTATGTTTATCTAGTCAATTCAAAGGGACGCATGTTTTGACAAAAACTATTTTTAATTTCAAAAAAACTATTAAACATAATATTGACAGCTTTCTTCGAATATCAGGAATGTATCCGCTGCCGGCATCCTGAAGAAGGTATAATGCGGGCATGCAGTGGCACATAGAGCGTTAGAACTTCTTTGTACGATGTACGGATAAGTCGCCATTACGATTTTCCTAGCCCAACTTAAGTCGCTCATTGCTTAAAGTAACGTGTACTGATTATATAAACATTCTACAACAGCCCGATTCTATCCAACCGCGTAAAAGTTTTATTTATGTAATATAATATAATAATATAAATGGGACGATTTCAAACACGGTCATCCGTTCCTAATTAGGCAATTATATATGTGTCTGTGTTATGGTAACCGGACAGTTAACAACCTACACATATCATACTATAATGCATATTATTATTATTACACCCAAACACAGGAAAGAAACAAATCGAACTCGGGTTTCCGCTTTTGCGCTCACTATGTAAAACATAATGTATACATTTAATTGCCTAATTTGGTATCAAACAGCCGTCCGTGGAATCGTCTCGATCGCTATGACTATTACATTGATGTATATATTTTTATTAGGTACCGCGGGCAAGCGGTTCAATAAGGTCGTTTTGAAAATGTTCATTACGTTTTTAATAAATTAAGTCATACTTCAAGTAATAAAGGCGTCACGGGCGGCCACGCGAGCGGAGCGTCGGAAACTTTGGTTAAAACAGATTAAAGTGACATCACGAGGAACATGAGGCGGCGCGCGTCTTAATTGGACCCGGAGATAGATCTCACCGCTCACCGCCCGCCGCCGCGACGGGCACGGACCGGCGGGCGCGCGGCGTGCTCGGGGCGTGCTCGGGGCGTGCTCGGCGCGTCGGGAGAGACACGCAAAGCTGTTATACTAAGAAGTGTTCGCTTTGAATTCAATTATAATTGAACGATATCAACTGTTATCGGTCACTGTACGAGTACATTCGGGCCGCGAAGTTCAGACATTAGCGTGAACGTGGCCTCCGTATCCTGCGGCTGAAATATGTATATTATTATTTCTTTTTAAGTCGTATAAAACTAAAAAAGTGTAAATAAATAATAAAAATAATAATTTCTTTGCACTACCCCACGCGGCCAACTTGGCCTAAATAAGTTGCAACCTGTACCTACTACGGTATGGTAATGAAGCAATCGATAAATATTCGTATTCATTTATAATTATATACTAATGTAGATAATTTTACACCTACACAGAAGCAATACGCGGGCTCGTCGCATCAATGGATCCCGGATGGGAATCAAACCCGCACCCCGACGGCCACACAAATGAAATACACAAACACACACAAATGAAATGAAATACACAACCGTCGACACTCTATTACTATTCTACTATACAATGTAAAAAGTGAAAAATGTGAAGTAAACTTCCTTCCGAGGTGTTCCCGGAGCGCTACGATAGGGGGTTTTTCAAGAAAGAAGACAAAAGAGCTCTCCTTAAAGGCCGGAAACGCATCGGCGCCTCCTCGGGTGTTGCAAATGTCCGCAGGCGACGGTGACCACTTACCATCTGGTGGCTGGTCTGCCCGTTAGCTAGGCTAGTGTATAAAAAGTGCTGTATCTATCCAACCGTCGGGAACCACTTTTAAATGGAACTCTATTGTAAATTCTGGCATCGGAATTAGCTCGATCTATCCATGAACGTCCCGTTGCAACTTTGGAACTTTCTGGAATGTCCCGGCGAGTTCCGATGCGGTATATTTCAGTACTGCGTTGTATGGAACGTGTTTTATTGTACCTATTAAATTGTCGCACTATCTCGTTTGTGAATCGAAATAAATAGATTTAAGTGAGCAATATAATATATGTCCGAAATCTACATTTTACCTGCGAATTTCTTTTCGGAAATTTATTTCCGATGCAACAGAATCGGAACAGAAGATCGGTTGAGAACATTCCAAGTTATCGGTTAAACCGTCTAATGTCCTTCGTCCCGAATCGCTTAAACCGACTAATCTCTACAGCGCACGTTCAAAATTGCAACTGCTTAATTGATTAGTTAGTAATTATTTAGTTCATTCGTTTATTAAACGATTTGCATTTCGAGTGTATTTTTTATTTCAAGAAAAAATTAACTTACGAGCAGACGAAAGGCGCTTTCGAGTGGAAACTTTACGGTGGTCCACCACAGTCACATCGTTGACGAGCAAATATACGTATTTCAACGCATCCAACGGGTTTCAGAGCAGGCATTCTTTTAAATATTTCGGTGTAAACAATGGTTTTTAAGGCAATTGTTAGAAACTTTAGAAATATTTTATTAAGAATGTTTATTATATTAAGGACAAGGAAGCAAACGTTTATTTGCAGTATAGTGATCATGCTTGACTTTTTATGGCGCCGCCCAAAAATAATAGCTGTTTTGTAACAAGAACAAACAGAAGGTGTATCCCTTCCTCGTGTTTTCACTCGGTAGCCCGTTCACCTAATATTCTCCTCAGTGAGCTCGGCGTGTCCGCGCCGCTGATCACGCTTCGCAAGTCTGCGAGTAATGGCCGCCCGCCCCCGCGCCCGCCGCCCGCCTTCTTTCTGCCTTTACGTTCCTCAATAAGTATGATGTACTGCGAGAGAGATAAAGACGAAGCTTCTGTTTCATTGTAAGTTATAATAATTGTAAGGTATAAGTGTTATATGTAATTGTAAATTGACCCGGACCTGTAGAAACAAAGTTCGTAAAAGTTAGCTTTAAAAAGCATATGCAATGGTCGAATTCTACTGTTTTTAGCTTTTGTGGTAGTACGTTTCTTCTTATTGTCTATCGTTTTGCTCCGGAGCGACATGGGAGTAGACCCCAGACATCCTGGCGGCGCGGGAGAGACCCGAGTGCAACAGCGAGACGTAAAAAAAACCAAAGCCGACGCAGAAAGCCGTAGTAGAGATGTACATCCTGTGACCGACGAGAGCGACGTGGGCCTCCCTTCATGTGCTTAAATGTACGGACGAAACGTGCAGTTTGTGGAAGAATTTTATGAACTGCTATCGCTATTTCATGCGACGAGAGTACCGACCGTGCAACAATC
>DWEM01003345.1:0-10804 GCA_018245935.1 Agara belti belti | reverse complement strand
GTGCCCGGTGCATGGCAATAGGCTCACCGCCTATTCCATTGTGGGACTTAAACGTAACTGGTGAAATGTGGGGGTATCCTACACTCCTCTGCCTACCCCTTCGGGGAATACAGGCATGATGTTACGTTTTAAAACAACAGTACATATCAGTACAAATAGCGGTCTTGTTACTAAGTAGCGCTCTATTCGAGTTAACTATTGACTGTTGAAATTGATGTATCAGTTCAAATATAGAAAGATTCGTAAGCATAGATTCAATTTATGGTTTACATAAGCTTAATACATTTAATTGAAACTGTAAGCAAGAGCAAAAAAATTACAGCAACTCGATCCCCGATAGATAATTTGAGGTGACGAGCGAATTCAACGACTTAACACATCAGCTCAAAGATTCCAATTTGTAATATTGCACCGTCCACTCCACATATCGGCGTTAAGGGGTTCATTAATGGAATCCCTCCAATTAACACCCGGGGAATCCCTCTCATTGCTGATGATACGTTTCAACCATTGCTATTAAAATTATTCTAATAACATGGTTTTTTTCAAGCGAGTGTACATTTATGTCTAAAGCCAACTGTTAATTCGCGTTTACAATTTACAAAAACAATTACACCAACAATTGTTTGGTGATCTAGAGTTTCTTTTTTTATTTACAGTAATAAGTTTAGTATTGTTAATTATAAACAGGGTTCAATAACCTTTTATACACAGATATATCGTACACATATCAACATCTAATGAAATCTAATAGATAATGAAAGAACCTTATCTACGCGACCATCTTTAAAGTTAGATTTGATAGAGCAAATATATCCAAGAAAGCAGTTTGTCAACTACTTTTTTTAAGTGAATCTTAATAGGATGATCTATCTAATGAGGCATTGAGTAATATTGTGGCTCAGATCGCCATTCAAGACGTGGATCCACTGGCGAGTCATATTATATATTTTTGTCTTCGACTAAGCACAGCGACGTAACGACGCGCGCTACCAGGATTTAAAACTCGTCAATGAACCGTAACTAATACTACATACATACACATCGCTTTTTGCGAATTATTTCCCGATTATATTTCTCACCAATGGACCAACTACTTTATAAAATAATAGTGACAGCTATTAATATGGGAACATTAACGAGAGCTCCGAGAGCCTCGTACGCAAGCTCATCTCATTAGTAATATGGTTCTAACGTGAGATCATTACCGATCAATTTCAGGCCCGTGTCAAAGTGAATGTGGATCGTTTTAATGGGCATAATGAATATAATTATATTCGCTTTTCAAATTATATTTTATCATGTTATATTTTCTTCAAGACCTTTACACCAATATCTGTCGTTTATGTGGCCAATATCGTAACTTGTTAATGTAATAATGTATTTGTATGTATGTGTTGTAATGATGTATTATGTAATTTATGTTGTGATTATATTACTTGCTTAGCGAATTAGGTCACCCTGTAAGGTTAGGTTAAGTCTTTATAAATAAATAAATGTATAAATTTATCGTGTCGTATTTTTTGTTCGCGTGTAAACTGAGTGGTACAATGTCACGGTTACCACCATAGCGATAGCAGCATTTAGTTGTCGCAGAATATTAATATATTGTTTGTTTATCAAAAACAATAAATTTAACAAGTATATTTTTCTTATCAAATTCTCTAATATGAAAATTGTCTTCAATCATAACTGTTGCAATGTATGCACGTTGCTAATTGACTATGTTTGATAAGTAAACAGTAAAGTTTAAATATGTTACATTATATTAAATGAAATTTTAAAAAAAACTTGTAATTACAGTTCACAATAAATTACATTAATTAGAAAATCCAGATTGCTCCACTAGGTTGTAAACAAAAACATGTAAAAGCAAACTCCAGAAACAATAATTTGGTTGCCCATGTCATGCCTATCATAACATAATTTTATCTTTCATATAAGTTCCACTTAGAACGTCCAAACTCATATTAAAGTAACCATAACATTTTATTACTTAATAACACGTCATCGAAACTTCGCCCATTTATCGTTTTGACACGCTTACTCAAACATATCAGATAATACAACCCCAAGTTTAATACTATAAGCAAAGGTTATCTACGAATCTAGCCTTTAATACTTGTAGGGTAGGTGTACTTTTCATTGAAACAGTAGAGGTCCGAAGATGTTACCTTGCAGCACGCCGTACGCACCGCGCCCAAAGAAATCGTTCAAATGTTCTTCCTTTCAATCACATTTACACATTTCCGGACCATATCCGTTTTGTTTTTGTTTTCATATTTGAACGCTTTTGTTCCATTTAAAGACACGCATATATACATAATATGTTTAACACTAATAAGCTATAATCCTAACGATAAGTTAATTGTTGTACCTACCTAAGCAATTTAATTCTGATGATGATCGTTTCTGAAACCACTAATAGCCAAAGTGCTGTGTTCTAGATAGATAGATTATTAAAGCCAGTTTAATAAGAGTCTAATCTACATAGAGTCTACGCACGTCTTTATTCAAAAACGTCTTAAAAAGTTGCCAGCACTTAAACTTTTCTTAACAAAAGTTTCCTAAACGCCGTCCTACGAATCTAAAACCCGAGAAGTGCCTCTTTAAAAAGCTAACTGTCACACACACAATGCAGCCTGAATGCCTCAAGAAAAGCGAAATTATACTCTCCAACGTGAAAATAGAAACAAAATAAAGGGAAAAGCATAACTGAGGTCGGGGTAACAGAAACAATTCAGTGAGTGCACCCATACACGGTCGCATTGTGACACACGTCGGGTCATGCGATTCAGCCGCACAAAACCGCACAAAACATTCATTGTATCGTGAATGGGGCGCTTTATATTGTGTACGAACAAATTTTTTTAAGAATGCTCTCCTTTTCTATTCTTTTTAAAAAATGGAATGTGTTCTGGGTAGCGTCGTGTGAATATTTTAAGTGTATTGCTGGCGTGTGGTTTACCTTTTTTTAATTTAAACAAATGCTTTCCGTTGTGCCGTATTGTTACGGAATGGAAAATGTATTGATATTACACGTGTCTATAGACACATGCCGTTTATGTATGTCCCTTCTAGTGTTTTATTATGATTGTTTTTGTTTTGATAAAAGTGTTCAATGCAAAAGTACAATACTAAATTGTGAATTTGCGGTAACGTAAGCTAGTGACCATCGCGTAATTGAGAATGAACTGGCCCCAGAATTATTGGAAAACTTTTAATTATCCGTACTCAAAAGTATTAACCGCGATAGTTGCACAAGTGGTGGTATATAAAAAGCCAATAGATTTCTGGCAAAGTTCTACATATTAGGTACCTTTCACCACAGCAATGGACCGTTTGCTCAACTTTGCTTACAGCTGACTTCACATCAAATATTTAGTGGAAAAAATTTTAGTGAATTTGTTAGTTTTCACTTTATTTTATGATTTCAAGAGGTAATGATAAATACTTTGGACTACATCGTAAATGATTATCAGATTCCTGTGTTCTCTTGAACTATATCTTCAATATAGCAATACTAAATAAAGCGCAATACTCAGCGCCGAGCAACTCGAGAAACGCCCCCAGTGGCCAGCTAATAAGCTTTCGCTAAACTTTCTGGAGTGGCACTTTTCCACTAATATTGCGCTCTATTTGCATCTTTTGCCGTTACCATTTTTATTTCAAATAACTCTTAGTTAAATTAATAATTAACTTATAATACATTTCTAACATTAATTTGTTTTATTAATTTAGTTAACCTTCTCTATACTACCGATTAATCGAACGTGATATAAATATATAATGTAAATCAAAAAAAATATACACATTGCTTCCCACTTGGCCTAGTGGTTAGGGAAACTGACTGTTAACCGGAGGTCTAGGGTTCTATTCCCAGCCAGGATGTATTTGTGTAAAGAGGACATTTGTTTGTTCGGTGTCAGGGTGTGTTAAGAAAATGTATATAGGTATTCTATAGTACAAAATATTCTTATATCAATAATTTCTAGAGTCACTTGCTATATAGCAAATACTGAGATAGCTTTTGTGCATCCGTAAATTATTTGTGAGAAATATTACTGACAGTTTAAACGCAGAATTCACCTAGTGGCCAACTAAGTGCTGGGCGTCCGCTAAACTTTCTCAATTTCCCACTAATATTGCGTTCTTCTCGTATCTCACTGTTTTACTTGTCATTCAACTTATTGCTTAACTTTGTATCATAGTTTAATAGTATTGCTCACTCGCGTTCGGCTAGCGCGGTAGACTATTGCTTTGAACCTTAAGGAAGGAAATAATGACAGCAGGACAATAAAAAAGCATGACAAAATATATATATATCTTCCTCTGTACTCTCTTAATCGTCACAATGGAAACGGAAATCTTCTCGATTTGCCATATTGACTTAGTGTAGATTAGTCAACTTCATATGGCTTTGAGAACAACTTTAAAGAACATATTCTAATCCATCAAATATTTAACACAAGAAAATTACGTCGAATATGCCCGAACTAGAATACAAATTAAATAATCAGAATTAATAACAGAGGAATGATGACAATCACACTAAACTTATGATTAAATAGCACTTAAAATAAAATAATTATCTCCAAATGAATCGTCACATCCGAACGCCACGAACAGCGCGGGAAAAACCAAACACAGCGCGCTCGTCTCTTGTTTTTAATTTCTTTTTTTTCTAAAGAAGCATGCCAGTTCCGTATTTGTAATCAGTAACAATATATACAATGAATTTTAAATTTAGAATATATTGATTAGAGTAGCTCCTAAACGAATCGCAATTCCCACACGGTTGAAGGTCGCAAATGATCGGCACGTGAACGGGTGAACGCCAGTGGCAAAGTTTCATGAGCGTTTCCGTGCTTCGAAGCGCATTAAGCAGTCGTCTCCGTTTGTTACTGTAACAATCTTTCAATCTTGTCAGAGGCCTGGAAGGTCATTGACCCGGAGTAGTTTGTTTGAATAAATTGTGGGGAGACAGTGGTACCCAATATAGGAACGTTCCGGAAAGGCAAGCCCCGGGACGCATTTGTTGTGTCCATTAGCACCGAATAGATATTGACAGCTTATTTTTTCGTGGTAAATAAATGAACGATGAGATAATAACTAAAATAAAGGAAGATATCATGCAAACTTACACGAACTTCGTCTAGTATTGTACGGTTAGTTTAACAATAGATAAAGTGTATGTAACGGAAACGAAGCAACTAGCAATAGTATTGAGATTAGTGCTCTCTTTCTCGCAGTCAAGGTACGTACAAATAATGTACAGCTAAAAAGAAAAAACTCAACAGCTCCAAGAACGGACAACAAAAATCCAGCGAAAATAGGCGTCCACTCAAGTATTTCATAAGACAAGAGAATGGTCGTCTCGAGGACTCAGTCAAGTTTGTTCAGACATTCCACTGTTGCGATGAGAAAATAGATGGCTTCAGATTTGTTTTCAGCATTCGGATAGCCGCGATGTCACTATTATACGGCAAGGGAAATGCGTCTTGAAAAACGTGCTATTGTTTCAACAAATTTGCGCTCTGAAAAACAGTGGGCACAGGTAAAATTGAGGGCGCCACTATCGCTTTGTGAGCGTTCGATATACAATGACGTGAATGTATTATTATTATTATTTTTGACCCTTTTATTAGTCTAATACTGGACCGGGTCGTCTCATAGTGGGAGGGTTTAAGGCCATAGTCTACCACGTTCGCCGAGCGCGGATTAGTAGACTTCAAACAGCTCAGAAAAAATTGTACACTTTCTAAGTAACATCCCTGAGTTGTGCGGGTTTTCTCACGATTTTCCTTGCCGTTATAGCAAGTGATATTTAAATTTTAGTTATAAAACGCACGTAAAAAGGTGCCAGGATGGAACTCAGACCTCCCGGAGTCGGAAACTGAATTTCAAACCACTGGGCTATAACTGCTTATATTATTATTATTCCAATACTTTATCGTTATCAATATTGAATGTAATAAGCGGCCCAAGTCCATTGCGTTCCTGAATGATTGAATCGAATATTGGATTTTCTTCTCTCCGTTTACCAACAACCTATTTTTGTCCGTGGAAAATATTACTGCGATAACATACTTTGTACTGTTCACGGCAATTTGCCATTGTTCATTACTGTACGTTATAAGGGACTTTGAAGATATTAAAAAATTCGCTCACTTCGAAGACATGTATGCGAATAAAAAAAGTAGCTTTCAATTTTAATTTCTTATTCATCTCACCGCACAATTACCTCTCCACACATTTAAACAGCCTATTAAAAGCCTCTCAGTCAAATTCTCTCAGCGCGTGACGCTTCGTCCAAATTGTAGAAAATTCAAGCCAAGTAAACGCAATTTGAGTGCAAAGTGCATTTAAAGATAATGAGTGAGAGGAAATTGTTACCGACCTTCTTAAGGTCCTTATGCACCTTCCATACCCTATACTCCATAAACGACCACCATAAGAAGGTTTTCTGTTTAAAATGTATTTATTCTTGTTTATTTACTTGTAATAAAAAAAATTAATTCACACCACAACCATAAATTTCAATGTACAACGTTGTTTTTATAACTGCCCAAAGTTTGACTGGAAAATAATATTTTAGTATACAAATAAATATTGAATAAAAAAACAAAACAACAATACATGCATACAGGACTTAATAAATGCTTAGTTGAAAATAAAATTTAACTAAATAAGAAGTACGGAGCAAAAACACAAAAAAAAATGTTATGAAGTTGTTGACTAGGTTCATCTAGATCCCTAATTTTCACGGAAACCGTGACGCTGATTCTCAATCTAGACACATCTACTGCAAACGCATGTGGTAATTATTCAATTTGCTGTACGCGGATAGTGCATAGTTCACATTATTCGCGTATTTTCGGCGACTCACCCCCTTTGTTCCGCCGTGTGTGTTCGGGGAAGTCATTAATTTTTGAGGTGCAGCGGAAGTGAGTGATACTCACTTTTTTTGGGAAGGGTTGATGAAAAATTTAGACTGCCAAGAACAATCGTGGAGCTTTCAAATGGAATTTTTACTCGAACATAACGAGTGTCTCCCACACGCTTTAATATGTAACGGGGCTTTAGTGTACAGTTCTTTAAATAAGATCCCTCATGTCGCAATGTATGTTTAAGGTGAGGTCGAAATTCGTGTAGTCGATGGGGTGCTTTATGGTTGTCTCTGCACATTTAAAATGTACATATATTACTACTACAGAATTTACAACCGACAAAAAATATGAACATAACTAAGCCTACAAAAGGCGGTAGAACTCAAAATGCGGGGTTCCACAGCAAATACCATCTACTGTTGCATTCCAATTCAAAGTTTATGTAATAGTTATATAATTATGTCTTATTATTTATTGCATTTAATATATCAATCTATTACCTTGGTATTTTATAACTCCAGTAAGCTAAATAACCTCTACTTTTACCTATAATACTAAAGATATGTAATTATTTTTAGGGCTAGAAATCGAACCTAAATCCGCTTTGGCCATAGCGAATAGTTATTCATGTTTGCACTCATTGGCAAACATTAATGGGCAGTACATAGGTGATAGCAATTTTTTACGGTATCAAAAATAATAAAGCAGAATTCCCTAATATCTCTTTCATTATTGTCTTCTAGGCAATATCTGAAAAAATTATAATACTTATAAAGGTCCAAAATGATATTTTATTGAAGAATATTCCAATACAATATGACTATAAGAATTTTGGGAAGAAATTTCTGGAATGAGAACAATTATGAGTATTTCGACATCATATTCAAGACTGAAACACTGTAGGAAAATTGGCGAATACTTATCTATTCGAAAGATAGATATATAGATAGATAAATGAAAATTATGAAAGGTAACGTTCGGATTTCAAGTAACTGTAACTTACTGTACAAGTCAGGAAAAGTATAGGTTACCTGATTTGAAAAGAAAATTACCCGACTAACTCTCCTAGTCTTCTAGTCCTAGAAAGGTGTGACCTCTCAGAAGAACACGTTTAAGATAGAGTGAAGTGGAGGACAAAGAGCAGGAAAGCAGACACCGACACTAGACGGAACAGGAAAACTATGATTCCTGGTCTTCAAGTACAACCTCAAACAACACACGAATACATCGCTAATTGCTAAAATAAAGCTGCCCTGTAAAGAAAAATCGTGTTTGCAGCTTCAATGTTCGCTCAACTCAATAAAATGTGAACAAAACCCGATGTCAATTGTCATTGAAACATGTAAATATTTTTGCTAGTCCACAAACAAAGTGGACTCGAAAGAATTAGCGATGTTCTAAACGTATTTATATTTCGAACATCGACGCTTGGGGGCGGGGTGGGGGGACGCCGCAATTAAAATTATAATTTTTGACAAACGCCGTGTCCCTCGCGATGTGTATCTGTATCTTTGACTTGTTCCGCCGGCGACCGTGCCGTGGACACACCGAGCCATAAAAATAACACTAATTAAGAATCAGCTGATCACAGAATTAATATTAATTATTTGATAGTATTTCCCCGCGTAACATTCGGATTTACAAAAACCAAAGGATTATTTATTTATTTCAACCTTTCTATTAATCAAGCTCGTCAATATGAAATATTAGTAGATGTCTAACTTTCAAACTGACGAATTTTCATACAATTTTTCTACCCCTGTTTTACTCTTTTAAAGGTAAATTTTCCAAAATTCCTCTCTTACGTTATATAAAGAATCTATTCGTAAATTTCTGGTTCAGCGGATTCGGCTGTACGTTGATCTCTGGGTCAGACAGTCAGTAACTCCCTGTTTTATATATAGAGGCTTTATCTGAATTCTATTTGCAAATAATTTGGAATATTTAGTATGATGTCGCTGTATCTTAATCTTCATGCGTGGTGAAGATGTTGTACTGATAAACACTCGAACATCGGCAAGAAATTGATGACTCTTGTGTAACCCTTCGGACGAGTGCCACTTGTTTGTTGAGCTATTCAGCACTTTTATCAAAAGGGAGCGCCCTGCGAATGAATTTATAACATCAAATTTAAATAAGAAAACATGGCAATTGTTTTAGACATAATTATTTAGTTTTTTACTTTTTAATCTCAAATATCACCGCAGTTTCATTTGACTGTCAGTAAAATGTTTCTTACAATTTTAACAGAATGGAATTGTCAATAAATTTACTGATTTTAGTACGTCAACAGTCTGTTTAGTACTATGCTCATTTGTTTTATTAGTTTCTAAGTCATTCCAAACATTGCTTGAGGTTTTTGAAAGTCAAGCATATTATAAAATGACTTTTATGTACAAGCACCAACAATCTATAAGTAGTTGTATCTACTGCTATTGTACCTACTACAATAATGTTGCAGAATCAACTTAAGCTGAAACTTTTCTAAACTCACAAAAAGTCACCCGGTGTGCTGCAAGACGGAACTTGACATCCAAAAATACGTACCTTCCTAGATCTGGACGCCCCGAATGTCATTGCACCGTCGAGTTCACCCTTTACGATATTTAAATATTCATTTTAACTCTTTAATTATACCCTGTGCATGTGAGCCGCCTCTCATTTTGCTTCACTCTTTGTTTCAGTTGAAAAAAGAAGATTTGGCAAGAGTTTTTTTGTCACGCAAAGTGCTTTATGTTAATTCGGTAGAGAAACATTCCAGCGACATATACATTTGAGAGTGAAAATGATAAATATTGATGGTCGTGACGAACTGCGCGGGAAATCCTTTTAAAATTATACCGTATACATTTTTCGTAATATTTCCGGCGTATTTGAAAAGCTACCGCTCGTGATGTTCGAACGATGAATTGCAACAAAATTGATAAGCACAAAAAGATGTAACTTTGTTACATTAGCAATTACTTAGGTAAAACTGGATAGTCCTATAATTAACTTTTATTTCTTTATAGATAAATATGTATTTTTTGATTTATATTCTTTATTGCACCTTTATAACATAAAGAGTAACAATGGACGAACTTAATGCCGCGTGGCATTTTCTACCAGTCAACCCTGGGTAGATGGGGAGAATTTGTGTTATATATATTTGTATTTGGAAGATGTTTCAAATCATTGCGCCACCGTTATTTCGAGATTTCTGTACCAAATGTACCATTACTCTATTTTTACTTATTATTACATAATAACCTAAGTTAATTTTGTAATACAAATCATTCGTCAACATTAAGATAATTCTTTCAAGTACAAAGATGTGCAAATAATTTTAATTGGTTAATAAACCAAAAAGCTCCCCTGAAATATGAGCCTGTACGACAACTTGGATAAAAGTAAAAGAAGCAAAAACATTTTCAACACCGTAGCCGCTAAAAATCTTTGGTTTGTGTCTACCCTTTGAGAACCGAGGAGACTGTAAATATTTACATGAACAAAAATGTATAATTCCATTTACCGCATCGATCTAATGCAGTGTCTTAAGTGTGTCTACTAGTCTTGAACAAGGCGAGAGAATCAAATTTGATTATACGTAAAACTATTAGCTGACGGGGACTACTTATATGCACCTCGCGGAAGGAACGCAATTCAATTTGTGTACTTGCGTGAAGAAAATTGCATTGCAGTGGTTTGTCAGGAAACATTAAACAAGTTGTAATTTCTATAGTAAAAATGTTATTTCTGCTCCTTCATTATGTCAGTTAGCACGAGTTTAATTGACGGGCAATGCTGTGAACATTGACTCTGACTTCTGTACCTATATATAGAAGGAAAACATTGCAAATAAAAGTATGTACAGATAAAGGAAAAAAAATAATATGATGCAACAACAACAAGATACCGTCACGCTAGGTCCCTAA
>DWEM01003344.1:0-10804 GCA_018245935.1 Agara belti belti | reverse complement strand
GAGGCACTATTAGAATAAGAAGTGTCGACGTGATCGTTCAGTAATGAATGTTTTATTCTCTTTCACAGGAAACCCCTTTATGGAGTTGGAACATTGCGCGGTCAAGTCGTGGACGGTAAATATATATTTTTAACAAGCGTGTAGTTTAAAAATACTATCAATAAAAAAGTAGCCCTTGTACTGTCTCCATACCAAAAATTATATCGATCCGTTGCTCCGCTTTGAGGTGCAAAAAGGACAAACAAACATACGTATTTTCACATTTGTTATATATATTAGTACTTTTTAATGTTGATATGGTAACATTTATACCGTAAAATGTATGATATATTTTCATATTTTAATATACAGGTGGAGCAACTGGCAACACACCTGTCGAAATATAATTGGGCGGATACAATAACAGTGTTGCAAGAACACGAAATAGACGGAGAGTCATTGTTCCTGGTGTCAAAAAATCAACTGGTGACAATAGGAGTCAAGGAAAACCACGCAGACTTCATTTGTGAATTTGTAAAGGGTTAAAAATAATAATAATGTCGGCCATATTGAAAGAATCTTTTAATAAGACAGACAGTAGTACATTTTAACAAAAAAAAAATTAAGGTATGTATTTAAATATCAATCAAAATATTCTTTTCAATGAATATATCCTATATTATAAATAGATCTCTCCAATATTTATTTTGTTTGTCGAAATAATACAGAACACGCAACTTGTAAAGCGAAATGTGCAAAATGTATTATTAAAAACTTGACATTATAATGTTGCCACATGTACAAATGTAAAATATCTGCTGTGGAATAACCAACAGCTGGAAAATGTAATTACAACTAATTTATTAAAAATAGTATATCAAAAAAATACTACTACGTACTACCTTTTTATCTGTCACGTTAAGTGTAATGTTACCGTTAAGTGACAATTTGATGAATGACCACAGATAATCATAAAATCGTGTTTATTGAGTGTACGGCGAGTGTCACTGTGAAGGACTGCTTAATCGAGTGTACGGGGTATCGGAATGCGTGCAGCCATCTTGTGAGCATAGAATTCAATTCGTTTTCCAAACGCGACCAACGGTTCCCCGCATCTGCCCAAATCGGAAAACGAATGCATGTGTCTTGGGGTATGCATGATAAAATTTCATTTCAATTATTTTGTGTCATCTTCTAAGACTCGAAATATACTGTAGATATAGAGCGAACCGTTTATTCTCTAATTTGCAATATGCAGTACTGGCCGGAAACTCGATGATAAATTGTCTATGTCTTTATGTTTCAACTTACCGGCCAGTGTTGCGGCTTGCATGTTGGACCATGGGCGTTCGATATAATTTATTAACGGTTTAAGAACGGAATGTTAAGATAAGGATCTGAGAACAGGGTTTTAGAGCTGAGTGTTAATAAAAAAAATTAAAATAGGTTTTTTTTGCCAAAAAGCCATTAAGATCTGTGTGCAAATGTTTATAATTGCTACCTGTGTTCGTTTACGGACATAAAAACTGTCACTATCTGGACACGATACAGCTAGCGGCGTAGATAGTCTTTGTTTTTAAATTCAATTGACTTGACAAAAAAAAATGGACTTTGAGCAACGTTGTCTATGCTTTTATATTGTCGGTGCAAGTAAAATTTAAAAAATGATCATTGAACTATATGAAAATGACAAAAATCCAATAGTATAAGGAATTATTGCTTTTAATCGTTTGTACGTGTTTTTTTTTCTAATATTTTTGGTACACTTGGGATAGCGTTGCATAGTAGACTCGTAAGGCCTTTCATTAGCACTGAAAATCCGTGCGAAAAATCTGCTACGCCCGTCAGTTTAATGAGTGGTTCCCAATTACATGCACCAAGGGGTGCGTAAAGGGATACTGAGCCGCTTTGGAATTTATAACAGTACAGTTTGCTATGTAGGGTCTTGCTAATTGGGTGCCACTAATCTAAATTTTTATTGACATTTAATTGTCAAACAAAATTGATAAGGAAATTAAAAACATGTTTTCATAAACCTTTTTTTATATTAACTCGAAACTACAAAAGTAGTGTAGGTACCTAAATGCCGTTAGGACTTTTTGGCAAAACGAAAAAAAAATTGTTAAAATGCGAAGCGTTTGTGTGTATTTGTTTAAATTATTTAATTTGGTGTTTATTTGTGATATGGATGACATTCTTCTTTTAGTATTGACCGATTACTGTATAAATATGACTATTTATTACCGGTCTAAAATAGGGCTACTGTCTACCTGACCTCGGTAATTCTGGGAGACTATTTAGGTTGTATTTAAAATCGATTGCATTCACAGTTCAGGTTAAAATAAACAAAAAATAAGCAAATGGAATAGATGTGATTTTAGTTACTTTTAGTCTTCCCGGCAATAATATTTTAGGTATTTATAGTCCTTAGTTACCTAGTGTATGTTTAATTGTATTTTATAATGTACCTAATTTAAAAACATTACTGGAGTAATATAGATTTTCAAAGTATATGTGTTTTATTTTACTTATCTTTTTCGCGCAAAAAACGGTGCTAATCTTATAACATTTATTGAAAATGTGAGTATTTTTACATAAATGCAATAACGTGTAACCTGTGACAAAATATTTAACGAGATAACGATGAGACGCCTGATATCAGGCGAAGTTACATACCTGGCAACACAAAGCTTACCAACTGTCAACAGTCTGACATTGACACATTTGTGTCTTGAAATTTAATAAATCCTACTTATCCTACCATAACGAACGTAAAGAGCACTATACATATCGAAGTTTACAAATGAAAGTTATATCGAAAATATAATATAACCATTTATTGTTACGATACAAACAAAAATATTTAAACAGAAATAACAACAAATATCACGAGTACCTAATTCCGTTTCCCGGCTTTGCCCATTAAATTGACAACCTGCGAAAATGGCGCGAACTTGCGCCTAGCTCTTTTTTTAAATTCCATTTCGGCGGTGGGCGCGTCCGATTCCGTCACGGAGGAGTCCATGTTTTTGGCGATCACCTCCTCGGACAGATCGGTATCATTTTTCTTAGAGTCTGACAAGTCTCTATATTGTTTACTGTATTCCGGCTTCAGTCGTGTGAGGGAAGGATTTCGTCTATATTTCAACGATTCTGGTGATCCGTACTTGGTGTCCGGATGTTGGCACATAAGAGCGTCATAGAAATACTTGTCGGGCCGTCCCTCCGTCTTTGGTCTTTGCTTAACCTCTTCGTCGGAGCTTTCATTTGAGGAACGAAGTTCCGGTGACCCGGGAGGGGACTTTTTGCGGGGTCTAAAACTACAGAACAATGGTACATCTATATTACTCTTACTGTATTATTATAAAAAAAATAACACAATATCAGCCTTATTTATCTGTCTGTTTAATAATCCTAGCCCTTAAAACCAAACTACGATCAAAAACGAAATGAAATTTACATCTAACACTAGCTGAAATTTTTTCGCTTCCAATATTGGAACTCCACCGGACCGTAAATCTTTAAATACTTATGAATTACCATCTCTTTCCGTCCCCAGCTATAATAGGTATTGCGCCAGGCCGCGGTGACGGTGGCCCCACAAAACCACCACCACCTATTTCATCTCCACTCTGCAAGAATCCAATTAATAAGATTAATAATACGAGTTCATTTCCACAAAAAGGGTTGCCATATACCGGCACGACCTTCAATAATGAATACCTTAGCTCCAACATGAAAATAGCAATGGGTGACTTTTTCCACGTCCGCCCATGCCACCAGATAGCGCGCCATGCTGAGCGGGATCTTCGGCAAGAAGTTCGAGTGGAATTTTCCTTGACAGTATATGGTGATGACATCCGTATCTTTCACTTCAAAGATTATGCGAAATATTGTGCCTAGAAATAAGGTTTACGTTTTAAAAGTCTAATTTTAGCCAAGTATAGAATCTTCAATTGATTGCGGCCGGAGTTTGTCTTCAATTCTAATAGTGCTGATATAATACAAATATACTTTCTATCCAAACACGGTTGGAAACTAATCGGGTAATCTGTAACAAATACTTCGGAACAACAATTACTGGAGTAAGGAAAAAGGGAAAAATGTCGCAACAAATTCATAAATCGACACATAACATTATAGAAGGCACAGACGTTACGTCAGTGAAGGTAAGGGCATACTATAACTAACTAACCCGGCACGAACATGTTGTAGTTGGTGTCCAAGTTCCCGCTGCCGATCCACACGCCATTTTTGCGCGACAGCGAGATGATGTTGTCGCGGTGGAAACGCACGTCGAAGTGCAGCACCACGTCGCGCGGCTCCTGGCCTTCTTGCGCGCACAGATTCACCGACATTCTGCGAGGAGGGAAGAAGGTAATGGTAACCGTCACCCAGCGTTAGTTTCAGTCTGTCAGTTTTAGGTGAATACATAAATAAATAACTAATTACTCAGGCAACAACAGGCAAGGCTACATTCGAGTTTGTAATTTACATGACATTCAGTTTCCTATTTTGCTTTTAAATAGAGCATACGGTACCAATAATGACTAATAAAATAAGAGCAAAATATAAGTGTAGAAGTGTAGTGTTACCAGCGCAACCTAAATCGCGGGTATTTGAATAAAGAAAACTAATTAATGAAATATCTGAACGTTATTTTTAGCATGAGCATAGCATGAGAGCTTGTATTTAAAATAAACAATTTATTGTACACAAAGATATATGGAACTGTACTAACTTTCTTGCATTTTCCTTGATCCTCCCTCCAATTTCAATTCGGTCTCCAATTTGGAGAACATTCGGTATGTTGGCAGTAAATACAGGCATTTTTCGCAGTTATCGGCTAAACGACAATCGTTGAGCTCCCTAAAGTTTTTTAAATCAGGACCGATAGTGTATTTTGTCATTTTGAATTGTAAATTTAAGCATTTGTGATATTATTCATGTTACGAAAGCAATAAATTATATGAATTGACGTATGCCACGGCGACGTTGCTTTTTAATGCAAAAAAAAATGATATTCTTTTTTACGAATTGCAGATTATGTACAAGATAGGGCAAGCGATGTTCATAATTCGACGAAGGAAAGCGGCGCTTTAATGTTTTTTCTGTCATCAAGCAATATTGAATTCTTACATACAATGAAGAGAGTTTAGCGTTTTTTACAGCGACTATCTGTTCTATAATCTGTATTACATGTCATGTCAAAGTCATATTGACTATTTTTAATATCAGATATCAAGTACATAACCTCAGCGCTTTCACATGTTATGATAACACTATTATCTCATTTTATGATTATTTAAACAAACAGTGTTTTAACTTGCCGTAAATAAAGTTTACACGTGGCAAGAATATTGAGCTTATTCGACTTGTTGAAGCATGTAAGTTAAATACATGATGAGATGATGAAATATCTAAGTCTTTTTCATGGATTTCGAGGTATTGAAATTATTTGTCGGTATGAAATTGGAAATATGCAATAATGGACATAAATGAAATAGAATCTTGTGCACTGTTTATCTGGGAACTTTCATCGCTACACCTGTTTTTATCGTAAAATAGATATTAAACATATTCGTATTTCGGTCTGAAGAATATGGATGCCGGTACATGCGTTTACTAGAGGCAACTGTAACCGTCCTCGAGAGTAGCAATGCATCTATGATCAACCACTAATAGCAGAAACACTGCTACTAACTTCACTCATACTAACGACTTATGTTACTAACAGACCTATTTCCGCAGTTCCATTACCAATGAATACGAACCACCAAATATTTTTATAAATTCTTATTACTAAATTAATGCACACTTTTAATCCCATTTTATTGTTGATTCATATAATTGATTGATTATATTATATTATAGTTAACTCTTGGTAAAGAGTAATGATATTTGTCTGTATTTAATTATCGCAAATATTTACAGAGTTACAAGGATGGTGGTGTCTGAAGAATCCAAGCCGCCAATGGAAGGTGACGCGGCTACCAGCAAAAAGGCGGCCAAGAAAGCTGCCAAGGCTGCCGAGAAACAACAAAAGAAATCTGAACATAAGGTTTTACATACCACATATTGTATTGTATACATATTCTCTTCAAATAGATAATTGTATCAAACATTACTTCCCAGAAAGCCAAAGCTTCTTTGCAAGAATCAATGAACATGACATGACATGATCTTGTATATTCTTATGTAGGATGCAGCACCCTCCCTCTGGGGACAACACGTGGGCAAGTCTTGTGCTTGACCTCATCTTTTTTCCTGTTGCTTCATTAAGTACAGCATAATAAAGTGATAACATTGTAACATTAATTTCACAATATTATTTCATGGGTCTTTATTCATATTACACATATTCCAGGCATCATCAGCCCAGCCGGAAAATGAGTCTGCAGAGAAGGATATATCGGAAGGGAAGTATGGGGTGGTGAAGCTGGCTCAGTCTGCATCGCAGGGACAGCAGCGACAGTACGTTGATGTCAAGAACCTGGGGACAGATCTCGATGGACAGAACGTTTGGGTTAGAGGTAGGAATAGTAGTAGAAGAGTGCGATGATAACACCATCACACCAGGTCCCAAATGGGCTAGGCAGAAAGCGCCGGTCGCCAAATATCTTTGTAATGACATACCGGACATGGTTGTTCGATAAAATTTTGTTTACAATCTGTTCAACCAGTCAATAGACATAACTTTACAAAATCAGAGGTGCCAGGATTTGTATCCAGATCATCATAGTGAGGAAACGAGAGCTCGGACAGAGGCAATTATTTCTTAGTAATATTGTGTACACAATAATAATTGATGCAGTAATTATACTATGTATTATCAGCTCGCTTGCACACATCCCGCGCCAAGGGCAAACAGTGCTTCGCCGTACTGCGACAGAGCTCCAGCACCGTGCAGCTGCTGGTCAGCGTCAGCGACGAGCGCGCCGTCAGCAAGCAGCTGGTCAAGTTCACTGGCAAGTGAGTTACATTCCTGATTGCACTTATCCTTTCGTTAATCATATCCAATCCCGAATAATGTGTATGTATGTTTTATAACTTATCGCAGTATAACCAAAGAGTCTATAATCGACGTGTACGGCGCGGTGGTGCGGACGGCGGCGCCCGTGGAGGCGTGCAGCGTGCAGGCCGTGGAGCTGGTCGGCAGCGAGGTGTGGGTGGTGTCCGCCGCGAAGCAGCAGCTGCCGCTGCAAATCGAGGACGCCGCGAGGCCCGATAAGAGTGACGTGAGTGCCATGTTTAAATGACCACGCCCTTTAATAATTTTAAGCTAACATTCAATTTTTTTTTTTTCCAATAAATTTTGTACCAATATATGTTTATCATAGTTCAATCTGTTTTTGTATATGTTTAGTATTTCCGTGATAAAGTTTTCTTTGCTTCTTGCTTTCTACACGTAACGCCATCTCTTGGCCCGACGGTGTGATTGAAAATGAGGTACGGAGTGTGTAAGCTTTCAATATGACAAACTGTAGTCAGTTTGAGATACATCGCTTGCAAATATACGTGGCAATTTTCCTAGCGTTGTAATAGCGGTTCTCCTGCTGTACAGGGCGCGTTAAATACAATACTTGGCCCTACAGTTCTGGTTAATGACGATTGCTGATGTCTACATTCGGTGATATCACTTGTTGCCCGCTGATTTGGTACTCTCTTCGCATGACAACAAACGCTTGCCTCCCCCCAGGATCCGGAGTCGCTGAAGATCCGGGTGAATCAAGACACGAGGCTGGACAACCGGGTGCTGGACCTGCGCACGCCGGCCAACCAGGCCATCTTCCGCATCGAGGCCGGCGTGTGTCGGCTCTTTAGGGATATACTCACTGAGAAAGGTGCGTTATTGGAATGATTAATGTTATTATACCATCACGCCACGTCCCTAACGGGGTAGGCAAAAAGCACTGACTGCCAAATATCTTTGTCCTTACAAACCTGACATGCTTTCTCTACTATGTATATTCATCACTCTCTTCACATTAATCCTATACCAAATTTCATTAAAATGCGTTCAGTGGTTAAGGCGCGCAAGCGTAGCAGACAGCCTGTCTGTCAATCTGTCTGTAACTTTCACTTTTATAATATTACCAGTAGTGATATCGGCTATTCAGTTAGCACAGGCATTTCATTGCCCAATTTGGAGTCAGACAGCAGCACATGGAATTGTATCAGCGATAATAACAGCGAGGTGTGCGTTGTCAGGTTTCGTGGAGATCCACACGCCGAAGATGATCTCCGCGGCGTCGGAGGGCGGCGCCAACGTGTTCACGGTGTCGTACTTCAAGACGTCCGCGTACCTCGCGCAGAGCCCGCAGCTCTACAAGCAGATGGCCATCGCCGCGGACTTCGACAAGGTCACCGCGACAGCCCCCCGACCGGACCTTACGTTGCCCAGTCTCCCCCACGACCGTCAATCTCTCCCCACGTCCTCCTGCGATTCGTCTCCAACGTCTGCAGTAATAGTACCATCCCCAGTATCCCCCACAACCCCACTCTCCCTACGTCCCCCTGCGATTCGCCTCTACCGTCTGCATTAATAGTAACATTCCCTCCTCTTCCCTACTCCTACCTCCCGACCTTTACTTGTACTCAGAATAATATCCAAAACCTTCTACAGTCTATTGTATGTGTTGTCTTTCAGATGAACATTATAAGTTTAGTGAGATGCAATCATCCAAAAACACTTCGCTTCCTCTCATGTATCGCTTAGACAATCCTATTCTGTATATACATAGGTATTCTCCAGCTGTCCGTATGTGACACCCAAGTAACCGTGTCCACAGGTGTTCACGGTGGGCGCGGTGTTCCGCGCGGAGGACTCCAACACCCACCGGCACCTCACCGAGTTCGTGGGACTGGACCTGGAGATGGCCTTCAAGAACCACTACCACGAGGTGCTGTTCACCATCGCCGACACCCTCACCGAGATGTTCAGGAGGCTGCAGGACCAGTGAGTGGAGATCTCCTCGATATGTTGCTTTAAAAATAAATAAATGAATAACCTTCTCTGACCCCGTGGTCTAGTGCTTAGATATCCCGACTGCATAACCGGAGGTTGTGGGCTTGATTTCCACCCGGGACAAATATTTATGTGTGCAGCACATTGGTTTGTTCTGTGTCTGACTGTAATAAAAATATCTATATAAGTATTAATTTGTATGTATATATGTACTTACGTTAATCAGCTGTCCGGTTACCATAACACAGGCATACAATTGCCTAATTTGGAATCAGATAGCCGTGTATGCAAATGTACCCAGTTATTATTATTATTTCTATTGCCCTACAAAAGATTACAAAAAGGACAAGAGAACCAATGTTAATTAAAAACTAAAAAAAGTATGCCATACAGTGTTAGAAGAAGTGAATTAAATAATTTTAGCTGTTCAATACTATCCATTTATTTGCTCACCTCGACTGATTGTTTCCGACCCGCCCGAACTGCGATACGCTAGCGTTTTAGGAGCTTTTCACTCCATTGAAATCCGTATTCATGGAAGCTATGAAACATTCAGAAATAAAGCAACCGAAAAACCATTTCTGTTGTATCACAGGTTCGCGTTAGAAATATCAGTGGTCGGACAACAGTTCAACGTGGAGCCCTTCAAGTTCCTGGAGCCGCCGCTGCGGCTGGAGTTCCCGCAGGCCATTCAAATGCTGAAGGAAGCCGGTCAGTTTACATGTATACTATTTGAATACTCTTGATCGGCCTCAATATCTAATGAATAAAGAAAGGCCCTAAATTGTTAAATCAAAGGTTGCATTCCCACATTCGAGCACATTTGTTACTTCTGTCGGGTCGTAATAAAAATATCTATATAAGTATTATATAGTATGTATGTTTATCATCTGTCCGGTTACCATAACACGGGCATTCAATTGCCTAATTTGGAATCGGATAGCCGTGTGTGGAATTTTCCCCAGATATTGTTATTACATTATGTATGCGAACCGTTCCATTTGAAAAAATGAATTGTATATTTAGTGATTGTAATTGAATTCGACCGGTGCAGGAGTGACGGTGGGCGAGGAGGACGACCTGTCCACGCCGGACGAGAAGCTGCTGGGGCGGCTGGTGCGCGCTAAGTACGACACCGACTTCTACGTGCTGGACAAGTACCCGCTGAGCGTGCGCCCCTTCTACACCATGCCGGACCCCGCCGACCCGGTCAGTCTCGCTGCATCTCTTCACCGTTAGTCCACCGCTAGGTCTAGGTGTACCTCAGGGAGCTTTTCTGGGTCCGGTCTTTTTCTTACCTCGTCTTCTTCGACGCCGCTAGCCTCATCGTTATCGTGAGTCCGTTGCTGATCATAGGCAGCACCCAAGCGTCGCATGCTTTTATATTCCAAAGACGAGGACATTTATTTGCACAAGTATGGGTACATTTAATGAATGTAGACGAGGCGCGTCAGGTTTGCAAGGTACAGAGATATTTGGCGCTCGGTACTCTCTGCCTACCCCGTTAGGGACCTGGCGTGATTTTTTTCTTTTAAAGATTTTATAGAACTATCTGTTGAATCCATATTTTGCCGTTTACGGTGTACAAATGTAAGTTAAAAAATTAAATTGAATAAATAAATGGTTCCAGAGAGCGTCCAACTCGTACGACATGTTCATGCGCGGCGAGGAGATCCTGAGCGGCGCGCAGCGGATCCACGAGCCCGAGCTGCTCACGGCGCGCGCGCTGCACCACGGCGTCGGTCAGTATTGCCACGCCCCCCGCAGGCCCCCGCCATGCCCCCCGGGAGCCCCCCGCACGGCCCTCGGCCCGGCAGTATGGCGTGGAAGGGATTGTGATGGGAGTTTGTACCGTCG
>DWEM01003343.1:0-10806 GCA_018245935.1 Agara belti belti | reverse complement strand
TATTTATCCTAGGAAATTAAAATGCTGCCCAAAGTCACTATTCCACGCGGACGAAGTCGCAGGCAAAAGCTAGTGAACATATAAAAGTGTAGAGGATGGTGTGTGTATGCATTAATTACATTAGTTAATTTTGCGAAAAAAAGTATTCTGATACGAGCAACTGCAATTTAACACAGCAAGCAGCAGCAGCAACTGCAACTCAAAGAATTTAACTTAATAAAAACTTTGAAGAAAAGAAAAACAATTTCTAATAAGTACAATTTGAATTGTAAACCCAAATGAAAACGACTATCTTTCATGAAAATAAGCACGATTTATGCGGAATAATTGATTCAGTCGCTGCCGGCTTATGACGTAGCTAAACGCAATTTAAACTTCTGTTGGCCATATTGTGCTAGATAAACTAAATTTGTTACCGAGTTAAGGCTGCTATTAGGTTAGCTGTCTGATTACGGAAACAGGAAATTAAATTTACATCTGAACGCTGTCTACATCGATAGTTTCCTCACTGTTTGATGTTTGCACAGTTTGACGACTGTGCGTTACGATCAAATTGACTGAAGTGGTCTTATGAAATCGCTTGACGCCAACAATCTTAGATATTCACGTACGATTTCAGCTAACGACATTATTTCAAAAAGGGGCGTTGGTTGCTTTTTTTTATAAAACAGGAAGAGTTGAAAGTCAATTAGAAACAGAGCTTTTGTTAAATTATTATTAATGCGTTTTGTTGCGTTAGAAACATTCTATAATAGAACACACTTTCTTTGCTATTGTTTTTTATCAAGTGTTAGGAGTAGGTACTAGATAGTATTAAGAATTCCTTATGCGGTTTCTTGAAAATCTAACCCAACAACCTCAGAAATATTATATAATTCAAAAACATTAAAGTCTATATTACAACTAATGTTTTTTACCACATTTTGAGGATTCCGTTATATTGAAAGTTATCTAATCCTTGCAAAATCGGTAGTCTTTTTCAAAAAATAAAGTTCCCACGTTAACGCATTCGACAGTTGGTTCTGCTCACTCTTCTATTGTCTCATCACCGCTATTGTAATATTTCACAACGTTTATTTTGATCTGGTACTTCGGTGAGCTTTTGCTTTTTAATGGAAGTGTACGTTAATTTATATATGTGCATTAATAATTTCATTAATGTGTATTAAAATCGACGTAACCTTATTTCATGTCCGTTTAATGAAGTGTATTTAACGTCAATGGAATATTTTCAAAACGTGTAGGTAAGTCATTAACACGCAATTGTAGCTATGAGAGAAACCATAAAATATTTAGGCATTTAATGTATGTTCTCGCACCTACAAGTTAGAGAAAATCTATTTAGTGTAACGATATTTCTTGCTTATCCAGTTAATGGTTCGGCAGGTACGTACAAACTGAAAACATAAATATCGGAGGAGCCCCCGTGCAATCCTAAATCGTAAATCAGAACTATTGTTCGCCAATAAATGCGGGAATAGAACACTGGGGATGTTTGATTAAGGTTTATCTCGTTAATTTATGGTCATTGTATAGTAATTCGGTTTTAAGGTGCGTATGTTTACATATAAATGTTATGCTGTTAAAAGACGCGGCAATACCTACTTAATACTGTTGCGATTAAAATTCTAAATAGATATCAAAAATACAAACGTCTCATAATATTTTGCTTAGCTTTTTTAGCGCAATTTGTAAGTAATCAATACAAGGAAGTAATTATAAAAAGGAAGTAATTATTGATTATGTAAGTAGAGAAACAGAATAAATAATGCTCTCTTAGTAATGTTTCCTTCTGATTGTACATACTCTCATAATTGTAAGGAGTTTTGTGGAGAAATTGTTAAGACGCACAATTAGATGTAATTATCAGTGGTAATTAGAATAATTAACCGCAAAGGTGGAGCGCGCGCCAAACCTTTCCTTGACTAAGGACACGTGCTTTGTTTCGTACTTAGTTGAAACGCCTCTCACGGATAAACACGAAATACAAAATTTTAATTATATAATTATTTAGAAAAACAATTTAATAAATAAATGATAAAATTATTACAATGCTTCGGTTGTCTATTATTATATTACATTTACCTAATATATAGCCTATTGCTATGTTTCCTTAGCTAATGGCTATGTAACGAATAAAAAATCAGTTTCTTATGTTACGCACCAATTAATAGAATTTATAATTTCGGCGAGTAGTAACTGAATAGATAAACTACATGTTATTCTGTTACTTATTATTGTGTGAGTGTATGCAATGACTGGGTATTCTGAGAAAAAGGAGAACGAGTGTGCAAGTGTTCGTGTCAACTGACGATAGGTGATTGGTGCAAACTAAATTGGATCGTACTATGCCCGAAGTTTTCTATATTTTAACTTAGCAAGCTAATTCACCAACTCCATGTTATATTTATTAAGGAGTATTGGTAACCTTATGGCTTAGTACTATGACTATTTTTATGTGATTAAGAATACTCTTTTTTCCAATTTTATTTTTATTCCTCTTCTACAATTAAGAACTAGACATCTAAATAACACCCTAGGATTTACACAGAGTAGAGCGAAATTCGCCAAACTATAATGTATTAAATAAATAGTGAAATAAGTGAAATGCTAGCGAACTCTCGTCTACCCATTAACTAAAATTGGCAAAAAGCGACAGAACAGGAATGTAAACACTTAAAACTTTGCTCAGCGCCGAGTTTCGCCTCCCGAGTGTAGTACAAAGGGTTACAACAGAGACAGACCCTTTACCGGTCACGTACCGACTTCTATAATTTTGACTACTTGGAAATAAAATTATGAAAATGTTAAATTTTTACTCAATCGATTTCACTTTAAAGAAAAACGTAGAAGTATTATTATGCATTATATTAAAATATGTGTTTATGACATGCTAATGAAATTTTTTCGTTTTAACGATTGATCGCATTTTGGTGTTACAAGCTTTCAAATCGGGCGTAATATGGAAAGAAGTAAAAATTGTTCGAGTTCAATTACAGTGTGACCGCACCCGCATGCGGCGATGCTGGCAATCAAAGCATCCAGTTTTAGTTATCGCAATTGCCGCACTGTCTGTTCGCCGTTTTGGCCGCTCCGAAATCCCACGCCAAAATGGATTGAGTATGAAAGATGAATATGCAACGTCGACGCTACTGAAACGCGTACGGCCCCGACCAGAGTGATTTATTGCGTTTAGATTTTTTCTTTCTTTTGTTTTTCGTCCATGTTACACTGTTCACAGCTTTGTTCCACAAAGGCAAACGGGTGGCGTCCACTAAATTGAAATGGTTACTTCGCCAATAAATCGTTACGAATGTCTAAGAAGGTTTTTAGTTAAAGATTACTTGAAAAAGAATCATTATTAATAAAATATTGATTATATCAGTGGTAATAAAATGATATTAGTGAAATATAAATCAAAATAATAGTAATAAATTTTACTATACATTTTTTATTACGTGAAATTTTGTTACAGTGTTGAAAATTTTTCCGTATCAGAATACCTCACGTAATTCATGAGGCCAGAATGTATATTGAAAAATGACAAGGAACATTTAGAGATAATTGGGTTTTTCCGACTTAGTCCGAATTATCCCCAAAGATCGGCCGATAAAATAATAAATTTCACATCAATTGTTCACCTAGACCTTTCTCAGGATTCAACTTAGTCACTGTAAAAAACCGTATCAACACTAAGTAATTCGTGAAATAAGAGTGCTCGTGTAGAGTACAGGCAGACGTGGACGGGGTACTTATCGTTTAATCTAATGTGTAGACAGTGATAATCTTAATTTAGTACAAAATCTGATTACATCTAGATAGGTTTTACACGAGAGTTGAATCTTAAACTGTCTAATTAATTTGTAATTTTATTTATCTAAGTAGAATCGACATGATCTCGTAATAAACTTGCGAGATTGTATAATGGTTGTATATTAATATTTCGTTGTTTCCATCAGAATTGCCAGATTCAAAACCGAAAGTTCATGCGCAGAAGAGTTGGTACTCAGCCGGTGACATGCTTCGAGCAAACTGTACATCACCGGCGGCAGACCCGCCAGCTAATCTCACGTGGCTCGTCAATGGATATGAGGTAGGTATATTTAAAGGATATGACAATGAAATTAATTATCCAATTTGTAAAGTATCCATGTTGTAAATTCAAAGGATATGACAATGAAACTAATCATCCAATTTTTTGTACATATTAAGTGACAAACAATTTGTAGTTATTATACAAAAGTATATTAATATTTAGATAATAAACGTAATATATTATGTAACCGTTAAACATAGAGCATATTTGTATTCATTTTATTGACTAGAAGATGGTGCGATTAGGATACGGTACGATTAGGAGATGTTGGTGAGTGCAATTAAGATATGATTCCCTTGTACAGGTGAAAGGCCTCGATATTCCGTTCTCGGACACGTCATACCCCTTAAGAAAACCTGTGATAAGCGATGCGTCGCTCGAAGACGCGAATAGAATTATATTTAGCCCGTGGGATGCAATCTCTGGCTACGAGGAAGCGGTGACAGACAACGTAATAGACATTCCGGGCAATATCGACGCGCTAGAGGTCCCGGATGTTCAGAGCAATCGGAAAAATAAGTACGAAGAGAGCTCTACGCGATTGGTGCCGAGACTCGAGCAGCCAGCGGGCAAATTGAACATTAGTGCGGATGAAGAGAAATCTAATAAATCATCCTCTTTCAGCCAGCTCGTTATACGAGTGCAGTCGTCACATTTCCGTAAGGTTGGTGATTCTCATTATGATACTTAAATCTGGTATCTTAATGTATCGTCATTTAAGTTTCTTATCCCTGTTCAATAGTTCATATGTCCTGAGAGATTATATAATTTTTTAAGGTCTATTCTATCACTTTAACATAGAAAATGCAACTAAGGATAAATTAATAGTTGCTGCCACTTTATACATGTCATTATCTAGTTCCAATCAGTAATGAGTGCAATAAAATATTTAATATTTTTTTATTGACATCTTTGACTTCTGGCGTTATATGTACATTTCCTGTATCTATACATACCGCTTTACATATACACAGATCTTATGTTATTAACCTTAATAAATTAGCAGGTATGGTTGTTGACAAACGTGAGTGTGTTTTATCCTCCAATTATGTGTAGGTGGGCGAAGGGTAGCGCCCCTATTATCCATTCGAAAGCACTCGGTATTCCGTGCTCAATAGATTTATTAGGTCAACAAAAGCCCCTTTATTACTGTATTAGAGAATCAGCGCGATAAATTAACTTATTACACTTTCCTTAATTCAATTGAAAATTTACAGGCCGTCTCTAATTAGAAACACGGTGGGAATTAGGGCGGTGTCTGTCACACGCTTCTAATTTCCGAAACGCTTGACCTAGAAACAGGTGGCTGTGTGTATTTGATACTTTTAATACATTTGAAGGGAATTATCGATATCTGAATGTACCGAGGTGTATTTTATATGTCAAAAATCGCAATGGCACACCCCATGGCATTGGGTGTACGCGGTTATAGCATTATAGCATTTGCTTGCATTTTTGTAACTGAATATGAGGGAGCTACTTTATACCTACGTTTAAAATAAAAACACATAGCCAGCAACTAATACGTAATAACTTCTTTTTTGCAAAATTTTCGCTAGTAAATGTATGTCCAGGTAAAAAAATCACACTCCTCTTCCTTCTCTTAATAATAATTATATATTATTATATTTTTTATTATTGGACATGATCAACCACTCTTCTTGTCCTCTGAACAGAATGTAGGTATTTTGTTTTGGAAACGGTATGTAATATAAAATGTAACGTCGCGCGCTATCACCCAAGCAATTCCAACTAAGTGTTGAGAGTCAGAACAACATCCGCTGTGTAAACGCGATTAAGCTTAAGAATCTCGAGAAATATGGGGATTTAGTTCATAGACATCATTTACCACTTAATGTACAAATAAAATAAAAATATAGGTGCATATTTTTATTTGGATTGTGTTAGTGTATGGCACTATGCAAGAAGGACTAAACAGAGAATCTATGTATGTCGTTTAGTAACCACACACAATGAAACAAAAAGAACACAAAGTGTTTAACTAAGGGGAAAGGGCACCACTTAATTTCTGCCGTAGAAAACGACTGCTACTGATTTTCAGTGTGACCTTATTTTTGTCACGTATATGGCAGGCGGTAGGACATATCATGTATAGCTCGCTGGAGCAATTCCATTTCTACCGTGCAACAGCTGCTTTTAAAACGAGTTTACTGGAGGAGACCATTTCGGTCTTATTAGCCGGCTTTACACGTTACGATACACTGCCAGTCTTGTTATTACTTTTAGTTCGGAGCTTCCAGTTGTCCCTTAGGTTACAGTGACTACATGTGTCTGCTGTCCGATAGTTTAATACTCTATTCACAAAACCCCTAATTTCCGATATCTCTGTAGTAATATCATGACTTAATATGATTGCGAGCAGCAATTACCACATACCGAAACCGAGGCGTATTTATCGGTAAATTGTAATAAGCATGTAATGTAACAACTATCGCTTACGTTATTATTCTTTTATATATTTAAGATAGCAAACATGTAGAACGGCCATCAAGTTTTCACTGCCGCCTAAGGACATGTGTAACAATAACAATAGTCGAGTTGACAATGCGATTAATTGTTGTTCTGTAAAGTTTTTTTGTTGTCGTAGTAAGTGTTCCGCATTTTCCAAACGCCAGGGTCGACTGAACGTGACGTGCGTGGCCCGGATACTGTCGGTGTGGTCCGCCAACGGAGAACTATTGCTGGACGAGGAACGTCCGCATATCGCGCCTGTCATGGGCAGCCGCGACTCCAATTCAGGTAATTTTATTCCGTTCCGCAGCTACGAGGTAGACCTGTGTTCAGCAGGTGACGGCAGCCAATAAATCCCAGACTCGCAAAATCGAAACCTAAAACGATAACATATTTATGAGCGAAGTAGTTATCAAACGGGCGCTTGATTGTAAGTAGTCACGTCCCATACACCTTTGTATACGATTTAAAATAAGATACCAAAATCAGTCACGTGCGTTGCTATTCCTGAGGTCTAAGGTGAAATCGTTCGTGCCGCATCTAACAATCTTCGAAAAAGAAAACGACAATGTGAGTTAAGCTATACCGTAGCCAAAAATAATGCAGCGGTGTGGTGCACCCTCCATCGAACGGCGAAAAAATATTATTAAATATATATTTATTATAACGTTTAACTTTGGGAAATTTTAGCGCTAGGCAAAAACATGCTACATATTTTTAAACAAGCCTCTTTTTAGTCCCTATCAATGTTCCTTTTACGAGACTTGGTAGTTAAAAGGCATTTGATATGCGAATGGTTCATCACTTTTAATTTGTTTTTTATATCACAAAATCTTGAAGATCCGTTTTTTTATAACGTAATTAAATCTTGGCCTGTAATTAATATGAAGAACAAGCAGTAATTTAATATTCATTTGTTTTCATATTAAAAACGTAGAGAAAAATTAGATGTTTCTAAGTATGTATCCCATTTATAATTAGACATTTCTATAGTATGCCAAGGAATGGGTGTAATTGCGCAGTAGCTCTTCTCAATACAATATACAATTTTGCAGAATTGACAGATAATAAATGAACACACCAAATACTAGTGGAAACACTGCAAGGGTTATATGTGAGTAAACCTCATCAATATTGGAACGATCAGACTTTCTGGCATGTCACAATAGACATATTCGAATTATGTATAGTAAATATTTATTTATGAAACTTTTACGCATTTGTACTAAACTTGATGTTCTTCGACTACATACTGATCAATATTCCCTTTGCTATACACAACGTATTTCCGTTTGAAGTATAATGCTACACAAATACCACGAAGTGTATCTTACGATAAAATGCGGGGCTTTTTGAGTCTTTACGTAAAGGTAAGGTTTGATGATTTCATCACACAATTTCCTGTTTCAGGATGTCGGCGCGTGACATCATATCTCGGCGCCACAACGCTGTTAAATTGTATATTATATAGACTTTGGTAAGAATTCCTTTTATCACAAATATGAGTAACTGCTATTGGCATATTATGAGTCAGTAGGCAAAGACGGGAGGAACAAACGGACTTGAAGTTCGCCAGCTAAAGTTACATTACACTTTAGATTTTAAATTCACTAAACGCATTTGCAAGGAATTTCATTAATCATACAAGCCCCAATAGTTATCGTCATAAGTTAGATACAAAAAAAAATCATTTGTTACTCGCAAACGTTTTCTGAGGTGAGGCAGAAACACAGATATTCGAGACATTCCACATAACCCTCTGTCCTGTATGCTATGTACTGCTGTGACGTGCCGCCGCACAGGTTGTTTGGTTTAAGCGATGCTGTTAAATGCGACAACTGGTTACAGATGCAATATAATACAGCAAAATAGGTATTTATAGCGGCGATGTGAATGCGTCACCTCGTTTCGTCGAGATAAATTTGTTTAATTTAAGGCAGAGCACATTTTATCCCTTTTATAAATTCAGTAATTTTTACTAATTACGTGACTTGCAAATTAACAGAATAATTTGTTGAACCTACTAATGATATTGAAAAAAACGTGCTTCAGATGTTTTCTCATTACCTTTATTCTATTTCAGGTTGATCCGATGATGAAGAAAAGCAAATTTATAAAATAAAATATTATTTTCCCAAGTCAAATCAGTGTTAGAGTAACAAAGTTGTACGCCCACATTTGTAGTTGAGTATTTCCATATATTACCAAACTACTGTGAGAAATAGTTGTCATGGATGGTAATCACGTACTTACGATGATTGAAACATCTACATAAAAAATTGTTGCCTATATTTTAACCAAACATTTATACTCCGCTATATATGTGGCTGTTGCGTATAAATAAATTGAACAGTGCAGGTAAACAAATTTTATCGGTGAAGTGATTTATTATAGTAGTGAATTTTATACCTGTATATAAATAGTTTTAACAACATAGACCTTCTACGAGAATAGTGACGTTTTGCTTCACAAATTCTACAATTATGTACGTAACTGTTATATGAGTTGTAAAATGAAGAACGTAAAATAAAGAACATTTCTATTTGTATTGAGCTTCTTATTTCCTGCCAGTTTGTATGTAAGGGATTTGAAGAGCACGGGTTCGGAAAATTTAATGGCACGAAGCAACTCCCCCGTCATCCTTCAACTTCGGATAATGGGGACGCAAGGTGGGTTTCGCGATCACACCTTGTTCGGGGAACTAAGGTTTATGATTTTTCTTTTACGATACACACAGATAGGAATAACATAGGTGCGATACAAACGTTACACATTAAATTCCACTTTATAGCTCCAAAGTTAAGAAATCATAGGAAGAAGTAGCAAAAAGTATTACGAAGAATTCAAAAGAAGAATAGAGAGTTATGTAAGTGCTGGTTTTTCAATTATATTATTTTAAATGTTGAAAGCTTTATTAGCAAAAATATATTTTACAAAGTTTGTTGACCAATACTTAGGTTGGCGCATGAAGAGAAGTACTTTAACTGGGTAAAATGTACCGTCACAACCGTAAAAGCTCGTCGAAACTTGTGTACTTCATTTAAAGATTTACCAAAACTTTAACCGGAAAATTCCCGAGAAAGAATGTGCACCGGGACACCGCTTAGACCTGGGCACTATTTCAAGTGTTCTATTCCCTCGGCTTTTAAAACGGGAAAAAGAATTTATCCCATTATACGTATGTAGCATAAGAATTACATAAACAATTCCTTTTGTTAGGGATATCAAGCGTTTTTACGTGCGAACGTTACGAATGTTTAAACATAACTTAATTCTGAGAGAAATACAAATATTCTATGAGTGTTTTATATCTTTATATAGAAAAGGGAGATTAACCTGGACACCGCGATGCTTTAATAAAATATGTGCTTCGGAACTATCTTGATTTCACTGCAACTGTACTCAATTTTTCCTATTATATGTGGATTTATGCTTTTACATTCTATTCTACAGAAAACAATAGACCGATCTTCATAATTGATTTCTTAAACTATCTTAAGCAACATAAAGTGACTTCTACTCAGCTGTCATTCAACAATAGTGCGTATCTACTAGACCGTAATATTTAATGAAAGTATAAAAAAATATACGCCAAGTTGTACATGAATGCTGTAATATATATTTTCTTTTACATGCTATTCATCTTTAATATTATATTGGTATACAGCGATTATCAGAAACAAGTAGATAGTTACTGAGCTTCTGAACAAGAGGCTTATTTTCTCTTATTTCTCATTTGCTCTCGACGTTGTTATGGATTGTTGTCCTCTAATTTTTGTGTCTGCTAACTTATTACATTATTCAATACATGTACGAGTTATATATACAATATGAGTCATTACGTTATTTAATACAATATTGGGAGTATAATATACGCGTATGTACAAATAACTTTTGTAACGATTAGACCTTTCTGTTATAAAACGTCGATAAAAAATTCGTTTGAAAATTTAAAACTACCGGATCTTATAATTAACTTATTAAATTGTGATTGATAAAGCGCTCTTCAGAAAATGAATATTTGCCAAGATCTCAAAATACAGATTGATATGATCTATTGTAAAAATAGAAAAACAAGGTGTAAACGTTGTACAAATTTTACCACGCCTGCTTACTTATTCATCGCCCTTTTAGCCGTTGTTCTGTTTAAGGTTTAAATAAATAACGTAACGTAACATCACGCCTGTATTCCCCGAAGGGGTAGGCAGAGGAGTGTAGTACACTCCCACATTTCACCA
>DWEM01003342.1:0-10806 GCA_018245935.1 Agara belti belti | reverse complement strand
AATTTGAAACTCCTAGCACTTGTAGTTTCTGAGATTTCGTGATGAGTGAGTGAGTGAGTAAGTGAGTGAGTGAGTGACCTTTCGCTTTTATATATATAGATTACGCGTCACGTTGTTTATCCGCTGTGGACTCCTAAACAACTGAACCCGTCCTAATGAAAATTTGCACATGTGTGTGAATTGTTCCAACTTAAGAGGTAAGATAGTTGTTATCTTAATTAATGATCTGAATTTTTTATAGGCCTACGCTTAGTTGGACAACATCGAGCCGCGGGCTTTTTACAGTTTTTACATATAAAAGATTAAGTTGTCATAATTGAACCACGGCGACGCGTGGTCGGGTCTGCTAGTACACATATACAATACACACTGTATAATACTTAAATAGATATTCTATTGTGTCCACAAAAAGTATAGACCCTTGCTGGAAATCGAAACCACCTCTGGTTAAGCAGTCAAGGTCACTGACCTCTAGACCAGGAGGTCAGTCAATTTACCTACGTAATGTACTTGTGAAGTCACCCGTTTAATATCAATTCGGCTCTTGGTAACCCAATCTAAAGTAACATTCACCGGACCACGAGAATGCTAATTAAAATGGCTTTTGTTGGTCATAAATTTAAGGACCAATTGCCCCTGATTTTGCCTCGATCGATACATTGTTAACAATATGCATTAGGGTTTGTCAGCTCCATACGTTACCAACGTAGATCAAAGTGCACTCCGTTACGATATAGCGTTGCAGACAGGGATACAAACGCCAATGCGGCGCTTAGTCCCGGATGCTTACGTAATTTTAAATGGACAACTTGCTTAGGATATGACTTTAAATGGATTCGTAAGGAGGTACCTTGATTTGTCCTTAAACGAATTGAACGGCGTAATAATTGACGACCTTATCAGGGCTGCAGGGTGCGGGGGGTGGATCTCAAAAGCTGGGGCCTACGAGTTGTAGCGATGTTCCAATATCGCCTATTCAATATAACTCATACACTTGATGAACGTAATACATTGTTTCTATATATTCGCACATAAATAATATGTAAATGCGTTTAATCTACGTGCCACAAAAAACAATGCTTTGTGGTTAGTTTTATATACGATGTTATTTGTTACGTGAAATATTTAAAATACCCATCACTCTGCGGTTAAGTTCTGCACACAATTGTGTCATTCAGAAATATTGAAAATGTAACGCCATTGCGTAATACTCCCAGAACGGTTTTTAACGGACAGTTGAAAAAGTATACGAAGATTAGGACTAGGTACTAAAGTGTAAAAGAATAGCATTTCCTATACGCTCTTGATTTATTTTTGACTAGCTAAAACTGAATTGTTATCCAAAAAGGCTTTTAAGTAACTACTTAACAACAACTACATATAGTTGGCACGCCTAGCGTTTCAGTGTCTTAAGGCTACACACTATAGTTTACAACTAGGTATGTTGGGAGGCTTATCTACCGAATTCGAAGTTTTGAATACATGGAGACCTACATTCCGCTGAATGAAATATATTATATCAGAACTATTATACCTTATTTGTAAATTTTATTCAATATTTTCAACCACCGTTCTAGCAAATAGAAAAATCATTCGTTTTCTTTGTCGTTTTGACCAGAACAATAGACTAATTATAATTCTAAGCCATTGTTTATATGCAGTCGCATTTATTCACGTGTGTATATAAATGCTATTTTAAAACAATACGATGTAGCTAACAAGTGCATAGCTCTAGGTGTAGGAATACAAAATTGGAATATTAAGATTTAAATGCCGTTTATTACACCGCTATTTAGTTTTCTCCTCTTGTCTATTCACGAATGCTGAAGGTCGTGACGTAAAGGGAGTTCCACGATGGTCATACTTTATATACTATTCTTATTAAATCATCACGCCAGGTCCCTAACGGGGTAGGCAGAACACCGAGTGCCAAATATCTCTGTCTTTACAACCTGACGTGCTTCGTCTACATTCATCACTCTCTTCGTGCATACACGCCAGTTTTGGAGGCTCTTGACTCCCCCCTCAGCCAGTGTCTTACCTATTTGGTCGAGATAGGACAGTGTAGGTCCCCCGCGGCACCTTCATCCATCAATCCTCGCATTGTATATTATATACATAACGCAAAAACTATAGAATGTTATAATAACTAGAGAACAATAGAGATTGTACTTTGCTCCTTGTCATATTATAAATTTTTCTGTTTCTGTCAATGTGGCTTTATGAACTATGTTATAAAAAACGCTTTTATATTATCCACCTATTATGTCTGCCTCTGTAAATCACGCTGCGTTTTCTTACGACTCAACCACGTCGCTATGAAACATTCAGCATAATATAAAGTTTGTAAACAACAGACTTATCAATGCGGAGTCCATTGTTTTCCTTGTAGTGTCCTTGGGCTTATTGTTTGCATGTTAGCAATTATTCATATATAAAATACACGAAATAAGCTCAATTCAGGAATTCAAATCGTCGAACGCTAGGTGCGTTAAAGTGACGGAAAACATCGCGAGGAAACTAGTACGTCTAGAAGTTTTTCATAATGACGTCAAGCTTTAAAATTTGCTCATCCAAATTAGCGCTTGTCTATGGCCTTTAACATTCGTATTATGAGACAACAAGAAAAGTCTTGTTCGATGGTTCAGCGATTGACATTCCGTTAATTGTGATTGTAGACTAAATATTTGCACTGACTAAATATTTTGACAAAATATTTGAATGCTATGTAAATATCATCTGGATTGATTTGATTTATGTCTACTCATATTACTCATATTTAAGCCGGCACAACAACAACAACAAAATCTGGCTCTTTCAAAACGAGAGCGAATAATTATTTCTTAGTCAAGGGTGTTACATTGTAGGCTGCATCTTCGCTTACTATCAGGCGAGATAGCAGCCTACCGCTTGACTATTAAGAATTAAAAAATCTAATATATAAAATTCTCGTGTCACAGTTTTCGTTGCCATACTCCTCCGAAACGGCTGGACCGATTCTCATGAAATTTTGTCAGCATATCGAGTAGGTCCGAGAATCGGCCAACATCTATTTTTCATACCCCTCAGTGATAAGGGTTGTCCACCCTTAATATTGTTTGTTAGGCGGTACGAAGTTCGCTGGGTCAGCTAGTTTATTTATAAAAGTGAATGTATAGAAGTGAGTGTAATTGATTTCCGATTTTGATCATTCGTTGTTAAAATATTATATGAGCTATATTTTCTACACAGTTAAAATTAAATAAAAGTTCGTATTAAATGCCACGCCGAGTCAAAGTAGTTAAAAATGAGTATCTTACGGCAAAGACAAGGATGTAACAAGATTTGTCCATATCAGGCTTGACAGATACAGTGGTCGTTGCCACTGCGGTAGTAATATTGAAAGGTAGCAGGGTTTTCAGTAGCGATATGTCATTGTACCACCACGAACCGGCACTGAAGTTGGTTGGTCGAATTATTTTTATAATCTGTATCAAAGAAGAAAGTATGTTAGAAAAATTAAAGAAATGCAATGATATTGTTAGTGAACACAATCTACTAACGACCACGTGGCTGCCATACGCATTTAATTCAATGAAATAACCGTAAGCCTATTTATAAGTGTTAAATTACTTCTCGTTCCTGTTCATCCTCATCTTCATTGTAAGTAAAATTAGCATCAACATTTATAGCTCCAGCCCGCGCGATTAAGGTTTTTCTTGGGAATGCGAATTGGGTATCATTGGTTTCTAGGGATGTGGATATCAGCCAATCCTTTCGAACGAGGACAGCAGTGCGGGCGAATCTAGCGCCCGAAGGTCCCAATATAGATTTGTCCTGGTAGTATAGTATAGCCTGGGAACGAAAAAGTTTTGGGGTGTCCGTATATTTTTTTTATAATGGAAATTTAAATGCGTCACCCTAAAGTAAATAGCGTTAAGAAAACATTCGAGTCACTATTACGTAGCGTATCTTCAAAAAAATAGAAGTCTCACCAAAAATGGATAAGTTCCTCTTTTAATTTCATTTTCACTATCGGTAAATACTTCCTTTACTGAAAGAACTGTAAAAGTAATAATTTCCTTATTTTAGTCGCACGCGTGGGAAAACTAAAGTAAATTATTATTCAAGTCTAATTACAGCATATGTCTCACCGAAGAATAAACCAATAAGTAGGAAATTTTTCATAGTTTTTAGTTTTCACAATTCTATATACTTTGACAGAACAAACCAACCGATCTTTAAAGCATAATTTTTTCTGACAATTGACTTTTAAAAGCAGAATATCCTATTGTTTTTAAAATTGTCTGAATCGTTGCAACCAGAGTAAGAGGAAAATGAGGCAAGAGGAACAAATTATGCAAACCTTCTTGATTCTGAAAATCTTTAAGTCTAATAAAAAGTGCCATCATTCTCTCACCGTGTCGTCGTAAAAAGAGAATTAGCCGAGTCACGTCCCTTTATTTTTCACCGTTATCTGTGACAAAGTTACGCCGACTCTACTCGGAGGCATTAATCAGAATCGCATCCCAGCTAAGATGTATTATCCTCAATAAGGTGAAAAGAATGAGTTTGCAAATTTCAAACGCGTGTTTTACAGATAAGGAGGATAAACTTGGAAAACATCTAATTATTCATGTAAGGGGTGTCTAAGAGTCCGTATTAATACGCTCGGATCGGCGTCGACTTTTGAAGAATATGGTGAGAATATAAAAAGGGCCGTTTATTTTAAAGTGTCACGGACGAGAACACGACTTGGGCGGGAATCGCAACACTAAAGCTCCACGTTTTTTCTGTTTAAAAATTAGGTAAATACGTACATTAGCATACATAGCATTCAAGAAATTTCATAAAATACAAAATAGAATACATTGGTGCTAAATATTCAAATTACTTTCAAATTGTTTGTTAAAGGTAAAGATTAAAATGTAAAGCAATGACTGTGAAACTGTGAAACAGTAAATACTGTAAACACAGATGTTACTAATAAGAAAGACATCAATACAAAGAAAGTAGTTGGTAGCGTTAGTTTATATCTATGCAGTAAATAATAGCTCGATAAAACAACCAACAACATTTCAAACAAACTGCTGAGTACGTGAATCACCCCGCAAACTTTCGGGACAATGTGAAAAGAGTTAGAACAATAACAATGCGATATCGTCCTCAAATGAGCGGAAAGATCTCGTACGCGAACCGCTGATGCGGCGACGTCAGAACGACTTGCTCAGGCGGTTATTATACGACCAGAGAACTAAGAACTCTGATGTTAGCGCTATTACAACGGTAATGCATGGATCGTAGGTGTCTCCAAACATCGGCGAAACCGTAACGACCCCAATGAACGAGCTACGTGTTTTGGCGGCTCGCCGCAATTGCTTTACACTTCCTCTGAGTAGCCATAGTTCACTCATTTTAAATTAATTTCCACGTAAACAAACATCGTGATTCTCTCTCCAGACCTGCAATAGTTTCTCTTTCATTTCTCTATGTTTTGTTTTTCACCCAGTTTCTCAGTTGCATAGGTTGAGCTTGAGACTCGATACATAAGTAAATGTGACATTCTATTTAATTTGGCAAACGACTCAAAATCTAAACAGAATACTTAACCAGCAAGTACTAAAGGTAGGCCAACAAAGTTGCATATAATTTCACATTAATAAACGACAGAGAAGTTTAAGGGGAGGGAAAACAATCTTGAGCTAGAGGCTGAGCTGCAAAATCTGTAGATGTGAGATTAGTAACTTTAGAAACTTTTATTGATGCTTTTGTTTTTCATAACCTTTTTTTAAGTTTTATCCTCTCTCCTAAGTTTTATTTATCTTTGTTATTTGGTCACTATTCTGATATTGTATGGTATAATTTTTTTTTAAATTTGCTACCAGAGCTTAATTAGTAACAGCAATCATATGTATATACGAGTAAAAGGTTATTACGGTATTACGTTTATATATCATTTTATTACATTTATTATATGTTATTCTATTGTTTTATAGAATATATTTAATATTATATTTTCTCTGTCTGATCCTGATCCTGACGCTGATGTACATTGGAAACGACGGTAGTCACTAGTTACATTTTTCCATGACTGCCATGTTAAACGGTCGGCCCCTGTTGTTATTGGTAAAATCGTTTAATTTTGTCGCAAGCATAGAAAGACCTTTCAAAACATCCCATGGATGAGTGGGCTGTTAATTCGTATCTCTGTCAATTAGCACTGGGGCGCCATGGTGACGTATGCCCCGTGACAAGTACTGGGAACGAAAAAAGAGTTGCAGTCAATAATATTAAATCAAACCAAATTAATCAGGGGTTACATAAATAATTGAACTTGTTAGAGTTTTACAGTCTTTGAACCTAATCTATTACTTCAATTTTACTTGCATTTTTATTTTTGAAGTAAATGTTAGATTTTTAATGTTGTCACATTGAATACTTATAATAGGTATACATACATACATAAGTTTTATTACGTGAAAAGTACATAAGGCCAAAGTAAAATTTACATCAATACATGCAAATCTATTCAGATCGAAGTTAGAAAGTTCTCGGCTTAAAAGTGGGTTCGAGCTACGTCGTCGCAAAGGTGATATGAATATTAAACGGTTGAAGAATTATAAGATTTATATGACGATTCGAAAGTTAGGCGGAGTTGGTACTTAAATGAATGTTTAACATTATCTGCAGAGTTTTAAGGGAGCCGAGGCCGTTAAACAACTTCCGAACAAACTTTAATAGACAGCGGCTCTCGGGCGATTAATTCGCAGACGTGGAAAGGTGGACGGGAATTCTTAATGGGAAAGGGTGAATCCCAATCGATGTTCACACTTTTCTGTTGTAAAGACTGTTTATAGACTCGTCTAGAAGTGTATTTCAGTAGCAGCTGTGATGTTTAATCATAATACCAATGAATTACTTGATAGAACGCACAATGATATTAATACATAAATATTCAAATAATACTTATATCAATAACTTTTTGCTTTTCTATACTTTGTACGTATTTGGAAAATTGCTTTTTGTTCACTTTTATGTTTAAGTAAATAGAAAACAATGAAGCCTAATCTTATCTTGGAACACTACAGTGCAAGCAAACTCAAGTGCACAACGGCAGAACACAGATTCAACAATCAATTAGTGTGTTGATAATTTTCATGAGCTAAATTAAACTGTAATTTTCAATATAGCACAGTATTTTACCTGGAACGATATTAATTCAAAGGAATGTCCAATAACAGCATGAATTATAGTCTACAGAGAGAGGAGCGCACGGTCGTAATATTGAGTTGATTGGTGCGCTTCGTGGAAGTCATTGTTTGACGGCGTCATTTTCCGATGCCCTGTCCCGCACTATTGTGCTGCGCTTTATTCAATTTGATTTACGCGCCAATTTTTGTAGGCTTCGGTTTTTATTAACTGACCTCGGCGCCGATGTAAACTTAATTGAATCCGCCAACAAAAGGCATCGAATGAAAAGAGCGTCCAGCAGTGTGCGATGCAGATTATAATAGATTTTTCCGAATTTGCATGGGCTTTAAGTTATTCGATATTGGAATTTTTCACGGCGGTTGATCTATTGTTTTCACAACATTTATTAACCGGCAAGTAAATTGGAGTGCACTTTACGTACTCTTTTATTCTGAACATTATGTCGAATGGAATTGTCTTAGGACATAATTACAGACATGTGTATTAATAATAATAATTTGGCATATTTAAATTGAAGTTTGGTACAAATTTTTCATTAACAGATTGCTTTTCATTAGCGTGAATTATAAGCGTCGTACCTGTGTCCTATTAAAATATAGGTACCATTTGTTAATGTTAATAACTTTAAGAACAGTGTCTTGCAGTGTCAAGGTGATTTACTACATCCTCTTTATGGGTGATTCTTATATTTTCTATTCTATATTTTAGTTTTATTTTTTACTGCAGATATAAGTAATGCTTATACATATAATACGGGTCAATGTTAATCGACTTATTATACCATCTAATCTTTGGGCATTAATCTAATTGTCAGTTTGTCCCCATACTTAAGTTATTAACGTAATCTATTAATGTTAATTAAGTATAGCCTACGCAGTTACTCAGACCTACATTACTTACGTAGGCTTACATAGAAGTACTGACCTGAATTAGTAATGGGTTATATTATAATTATGTGTTACTGTTTATATTATATCTGAACTTATATATATATTATTCAATTGGCCTCTTTATCAAGACGTGGGTCTCATTTCCACTTAGGACCAATATTTGTGTGCTGAGCACATTTATTTGCTCTTTTCCTTGTATGTATGTGTATCAGCCGTTTGTTTACTATGAAGGAGGCGCGTAAATGTCTAATTTGAAATCATTATCATTATATGTAGCTATCATGATATAATGAAGAATATAATGCACATATATACTATTATAATTCTCAGTGAAGAATGAATATAAAGTTCCATCATTTTGCTCGAATTGAGTACTCCGTTACATTTTCTTGGGATTTCAGTAACAATGGCAAATTATGTGCGGAGAGACCGTAATCTGAGTTAATTATCTGAAATTCGAGCGCATTTAATGTGGTTTTGGAACGAGTTTTCACAATTGTAGTCGACTCAAAAGAGATTCGTAAAGGAATCGCAAACACAATTAGGAGCAAGTTGTTTGTTGAAATTGTTAGGGAAAGAGTGTGCATGACGTGACGAGCTAGTCGCATACAACCGTTAATGGTATTTTAAAACACGTTTGACGTTCTAATTACATGATTTATTTGCGTTGTGAATAAATAATTGTGCGTAGATACAATAAATACCAGCCATAAACGTTGAAAAGAGTTGAAAAAGGTTGGAAAATGTTGAAAGAGGTGAAAAATGTGCCGAAGATATTATAGAATTTGAATATGTCGTTTTGATAATACTTGAATATCTTTATAGATGTTGATTCAGATTTTAATTAGGTTACATTTATCTTGTATAGAGCTAGTAGAAGCATTATTTATGAAAATTAGGGTCAAATTATTGTTATTATAGCTCAAATATTTAAATAAAGAATCCAAAAATGGTAACAGTTTTCAGCAACGACTGGATGATTAACATCGCAAGACGCTAAGGCCGGATATGATGTTGCTTTATAATGAGATACAGAATCAAATCAGCCAGAACAATAGCACCGAAATTATACCGCGAGGGGACCGTCTTGTAACCTCACTTCCTACCTTACCGACTTACGCTTGTCTGTGGCCCGTGCCCGTGGCTGGCAATTGCGGCTTATATTCGGCCGGTACTTGTGCGTTCGTTCTTTGCTTCATTATAGTGTATGAAAATAAAACTCTGAATTATTTCATGTTTATGCCGATGAGGATTTCTTAATTTTACTCATGTTTTAAAATAATGTATGACAATAAAATATGAGTTTATTGTAGTCTTTTTTATTTTAGCAAACAGTTATTTCGGTAGGAATTTACATTTGGTGTGTACTTACTTTGTACTATGATACAAATTTTTATTATTACTATTATATTATAAACGGTGTTAAAGATAGTGGAGTAGAAAAATTAGCGGAATAATTAAAAATGAACCAAAATTCGTTAAATGTGCAATCAGAATAAAATATATAGATCAAATTTATCAAATATATTATGATAAATGAATCTCGTGCTACAGATACGATCGTAGCTCATTACTTGCGTGGCTAAATGCATTCTCTTAAAACTAATTATTTTTTACATATTACAGAGGTACTGCTGTTCCCTGGCAGAACAGATTAAAATACTGTTTTTATTGGTGAATAGTAACATTTTTGGTGTATCGTAACTATTGATTGTTACCTAAGACAAACATCAATCCTGGAGCCTAATCGAAGTTCGTGAAAATGTATAACTCGTTGCCCCGACGGTGAGCTTTCCATCCATTGTCAACGAATGCAAATTCTTAGTTGAATACCGTCTGTTTACTTCTTTGCCCCTTTGTTTCAGCCGTAACGAGCAGAAAAAGGACCCATTCAGAACATCCGAACCTAATTACCCTACCCTACCCTACAAAAGAGGGTTTCTAATTAACGACATTATGTCAAATAATTTGTTTGAGCCGACGTCTTACTTCGTTTCATTCTGGGATTGGATTAAGTTTGCTTTCGGTCGGTGCGTTTGTTTTACGAAGAAAAGCTGTTGAACCGGAACAATTTCGAAGGATTTATAACTCGAGAGCGCAAACATGGAGACAAAATTGCTTTTGTTTCGTGCTGTTCTGTAAGCGCTTTAATCATTTTTATATTCCTATTAAATATCAAAAGTATATATTTATGTTATGATATTTTATTGTTTTGGTAAAAAAAAATATCGTTATAATTAATAAATTCACTGTGAAGTGGTTGCTAGGTATGAGTCATCTGTAGAGTTAAGCAAATAGTATCTATACAAATAAATAAAATTGGAGTGTCTGTTTGGAATATTAAAATAACCGCTTTTTACTAAATGCATATTTATGTGTACATCTTATGTACCTATGTGTACACGGTACTTGCACCAAAATAATATGTTTTACAATTTTTGTTTGTCTGTCTATCTGTCTGTTTGTTCTGGTTAATCCCTGGAACGGCTAGACCTATTTTGACGGAACTTTCACTGACAGATAGCTGATGTAATAAAAAATAACTTGGGCTACTTTTATTTTAGAATTATACAAAACGACGCGGACTAAGTGTCGGGCACACCTAGTCCTGAATATAATGCAAGACATCCCATTTCCTCTCAATCAACATCCAATTAATATGAATTTTGCACAAAATATTTGGTATGAAGATATGTACGTAACATCACGCCTGTATTCCCCGAAG
>DWEM01003341.1:0-10806 GCA_018245935.1 Agara belti belti | reverse complement strand
CTCCCGCCCATGGACATCTGCAACCGACCTCTGATAGGGCTCTAGGGATGGGACTGTTAGTGTGAATACAGTTAATAAGTGTTAATAGAAATAAGTTGGTGAATAATCGTTAGTAATAGGACTGCAGGAATGGGACTGTTAGTAAAATTAGTCCAGTTAATGTTTGTTAGTGTAAGTGCAGTTAGTATTCGTTAGTATCTGCCCTATCAGAGCTCGGTCACAGATGCGTCACTACTCTTGAGGACTGAGATGGTCGCCTCTGGTATGTTATCCAAATAGCTAAAACAATAGCCAGTATTCCACGACTAGCACGATAAATAAATTACCGAAGGAACGAGATTTGAGGTTATTGAACCTGATCCTTGATTTATAACTATAAATAGTGCAAGTTCTGTTCAGGGTGGGAATTGACGGTCACGTGCGCGTTATCCCAAGATATTTAATTGTAAAATCAATAAGAAATAGTCATGAATAAAAGATGGCTGGAAGATTTATTCAATGAATAACGGTGCTGCCTTATATATTTAACAATTGAAATAGAACCTTATTTCAAATAGAGCTGGTGTTTCGATTTCGATTGGGCATGACTTTGTTTTATTGTTATTTATATCTCGTAAAAAAACTATTCTGTTTAATCTCGTATGTAACATTGATTAAGTATGCTTCTGCTGTAGGTACAGCGTTAAATTATCGAAGCAATCTGAAACCCAAATCACATGACTTGGCACCGAATCCAAAGAACATACTAGACTGTTTCTAACATTTTAAATTAATGTAACAATTTACAATTCAAGGTATCCATTATAAATACTGATAGCTTTTAAAATATATCCATATCACTTCTCTCAGTATGCACAAAAGGGTTGAAAAAATCTAGGTACAGACGCTTTTATTCGAAATTTAAAAAATATTCAAGGACCTTTGTTTACACAAAGATATTGGCGTCTCCAATAAAACCAATATCATAATCTTAAGGTGGGTGCTCAAAATCTCAAGAGAGCAGCATCATGAAGTCTTCCAAATGTAAAGTACAAACAACGACCAATGTTTCGTTGAAACATTTAGAACATACGGAGAAATAAAGGCTGAGGTTTAATCCATTCGCTGACTCCACTCGTGCGTGTGTGGTGCGAGATTCTATTGTAAACTGGAATTCTTCCTTTTCCATGTTTTTACGACGCGCTTGTATTGTACAGGGTGATGTTTTGAATTGAAACAATTGCAGCTTACGCGATAGCGCTGGCGCCGTTCCGTGGCTCATAGACACTGATAAAGATACTGTTTCATCGTGACCGAGTAACGAGTTAAAGCGATATTATATTAAATAAAATATTCATATCAAATTTCATCATCATCATGTTAAATATCAATCGATGGAACACAACATTTATGATTGAAACTTCGAATGATTGAAGCAGAAAAAACAAACGACTATCACGTACGATTCACTCATGTGAGGTCTAAACTGATTCATCCATACATTCTCCTGTAATCCTCCTATCCTATCCTGTCCTATCCTATCCTCCTATCCTCCCGATCCTATTCCATCTAAATCTACCGGTTTCGTTTCATCAGATCACCAGATCACCTGGTACCTGAGACCTGTATGTCTTTTACCGACACGTGACTGCGATTCGATGACCTTTCTTCAACGAATGTGTAGCAAAAACACTATAAATACTATATTTGGTACAGAACGTTACATATTTTATTTTTATATGTACCAGTTATTGCGAGAGAAGAAAATAGCGACTGCTTTGTCACAGTGACATTAGATGTCAAAGGAGAACATTTGGTACTCAACACAAAAATGTTATTTACCAAAAATATAAATAATATGATCTAATGTTAGACATTCCAGTTTATGCCCAGAAAGCTGCGAAAGACAAGTTAATATCGTTTGTATTGAAATATTTGCTCGGTGAAATGTTCTATTTCCTCGCTTGATCAAGTATTCCCGAATCATTTTGTGTGAAGAAACACTTATATAAGAGACATTGCTTAATAGTAGTGACTGCATACCATCCGATACGATATCGTCATTGGACCCAATATCGTAATCGGTGCTTATATCGTTTGTAGGACAAAAATGTTCCTATAGATAATTTGCTAATGCGTAATAAGTGATCTGCGCGTAGACAGGGAAACGGGAGGACTTAAAGTGTCATGTATGTAGGACAATATTCCAATAATAAGTATTTCGGCTTCCGATATTGCTGTGATTCGGATTGTCTGTCGCCGCACTTACAAACGTGTGTGTCATACAAACAGACGTTTGACAAAATAAAGGAAGCCAAGGACCCTTCTCGTTGCTTATTTTGAAGAAGCGTCTTAACAAGGTGTTGTTCTTCGCTAAGGTTTTGTTTTTCCTTGAATGGTTCCTGAAGTTTTGCTTGGCTGAAGTTAAGATGGCATATTGTTTCGACAAAGGGATACGCTGTGTTGACAGACGACTTTTATAAAAAAGATGACTTTTTTCGAAGGTCGATTTTTACAGAAAAGAATCACTATCATAAAGATACAATTAATGGTAAAACTTAGATATTAAACATTTAAAAGTATCCGGGGTGCTATAACGTATGACTCTTCAAAAAGCCGACAATGTAAAACTCTTGCTAGGATCTTCAGTCTTCTACTGACGGTTTAAAGCTCATTAAGTCACTACAAATATACATCAGTAGCCAGAAAGGACATTTACAAAATTATTTATTTTTAATTTAAAGAAAGTGATAGGACTTAAAATATATAAAATTCATAAAAAGTAATCCGTTTACTTCCATCAATTTGTGTATTCTATTTTCAATGAATTTGCTGCATATATGAAACGAAGCAAATGCCTGTTAGGTATATTTATTCGATACAGTGTTTGGGATATTTTTTGGAGAGAAAATTGGATACAGGATATCTGGCATCGGCTTAGTTGAAAAAACCGACTAAAATAACGGTAAAACGTACTAAACTGTATATCTTCCGAATCTGGTAAAGGATTTCTCTGTATGCGATTTTTTCGTACTTACTTGCTTTCGATTTTCAAATTTTACTCCACTGAAGATTGAACCTTTTAAATTTTGTCTTTGTAACCATGACTATCCGTACATTTTATAAACATACACAAGGTTTATCCATACGAATTGCAATCTATATGCAGTACACTGATAACCTGCTTAATAATGATAATAATAATAAATATTGCTGAAAGATGCGCATTATTAAATTTAGTTTCATTTATGTTATAATGATTTATCTACAACTCTGTGATATGCGACTGGTCGACTTTTAACGCGAAAAGGTCACTATTTGTTCTCAAAACAGAAAGACTTACGGCAATAGTCCATGCGAGAGTCCGACACTCCATTTAAAATACAGATATCGTGCTTACGGTTACGTGACTTCAATTCTATTGCACACTTGCCAAAGGATTTGGAAGCTTTCCGTATTAAGCTTGCTTTGGCTCTGCATACCTGCGATGTATAGATACATATTATATCTTAGTTTTTTATATAGGCTTTAAAATACGTAGGCGTTTATTGGAATATTCACTATATGCTATTTTTACCTAGATTCAGTTAATTTTAAAGTAACATAGAAAAAACACGGTACATAGATTTTTTTATGTGAAGTTACTCTCTCACGCAGATACTACAAAAAGAACGTCATATCTATTAGGCGCATTGAACTTGCTGGCACAAATTGTTTAAAATGAGTATGTATAATATGTATAAGTATAATGTAAACTAATTAATATTCGATTAAATAAAATAAGAAAAATATCCACGGTTTATAAAAAATATATCTACTTTTATTTTTCGATGTTCATAGACAGTAGATAAACAAAAACCAATCCTACACGTAATATCTAAAAATTATACATGATAATATTTCCAGACGTCGTCTAGAGGTCATGAAAACAAAGTCACAATAATGACACATTGTCGCGGCGAATTACGACAACAAGCTATTTTTATGCGCAGACATATAAAAATCAAATCGGCTATGAAAATGAAATTTAAATTTCGAAGCTCCAATTTTTTAGTTTCGCTATTGCCAACTCGACGTTTAATTTGTTTACACACCAACTATTACACACCACATATTACAGTAAAATATATCTAAATTAAATCGACTTGTATGCGACAATTACAGGTACATAACTCTATAGATCAACATATTGGTATCAATACAAATCAAATATCATCTTCGGAAAGAAGCACCGCTTCCCGCGATTAATCATCTATTAGAATTACTTAAAAACGCAGGCAAAACATCGTAAAAATATGAAGATCTTTATATACTGTCAATCTTTGTTGTATCATTTTGATGGGCGAATGCTTTGGAATCATCATTTTCCAATCACAGTATCAAAGATATTGGAAGCGGTTGTCCCTACAAGTTTTCATTTTCCTCGAACTAAATCCTTTTGCTTTTTGTTAAGAGCAGCTATACAGTAACTTTGGTACATCTAGCTGCAGATTCGTCAGTTAATATTCACCTCGCTTTCGCAAACTGCGCGCGTCACTTGCGTTTCGCCCGCATATATTTGCATCCCACCGCGCATCTTGGTCCTTTAAGTCTCGTATTATTGTAATAACACAACGAACTCGTCTGCTCCTATATTGCTTAAATAAAATTCTCCTCTACCTACTGTCAGTTAGCTGTAAACGCGACGAAAGTCTTTTTGAGAAAATGAAATCTTTAAACCCAAACCAAACCTTGAAGATCTAAAGTTTTCAATAACGTGAAGGAGATTAATAGATTTCAACAGTTTTACCGCGAATTGACTATTCATAATAGCATTATTGCCAATTCCACTATCAGGTTTGGTTTAATTCTCAAACAATGTGCTCCAATTGTTTCCAAATGGTAACAATAGACAGACAGAGATCGATAGCCCGAAGCCAGATAATGCTTATTGTAGTAGCTGTCCGTAGCGATTTCCCATTCAACGATCCACTGAACTCTGTGATGCTTATCGACTATTGGTAACTAAAATTCTGTCGCGACGATAAAAAGAAAATCCGCTAGCTCTTATAAATCTTAACCTTAGTAGAGGTCCATTGGGGTGCAGTATAGCTGGACAATAATTTGTAAGCCGATCTACGGGTGCTTTTGCAATAAAACGCCCGGCCACAGTCGTCGGGGCGACCATTCGAAAAGTAATAAATTCTGCCGGCTGTGAATTTATTTGATAAACGGCGCAGATAAAGATGCGGTGGATTCGAAACTCAACCCTGTGATCGGCAGCGAGAAAGTTCGTATGTGGATCAGACCACGTTTAACTACATATTTTAGCATCGCCACACAATAATCTTTTTCACAACCTCTTTTTTACAATGTAACAAAATCTACTTCTTGAGTTTGCCGGACGTGGCTTGACTTTAAATTTAACTCTAATGTTGGGTTACAACTGCTTTTTACGTCAAAGCTTTTAGGGCTACCGACAACGTTGACCGATCGTTACATAACAAATACAATTGGGACCGACTGCTTAACGTACTTTTCGAAGCACGATAATATTCGTGAACGGTTCGCTATCAGCGGCAGCCGGCTCTCATCGTGCTCGGCGGCGTCAAGACTACGAGCGTGTCAATTGTTTCACACTAGAACGGTTAAATAACGATGAAGATCGGCAACAATTATCAAAAACAATATATAACACCAAACTAGGGTGTGGTCAATATACTCGTACAGGTGATATACAGCCGTTGAATGCATGAGAACTCGAAACAATTTCATGCCCCAGTAGCTCCCTGTGACATGTTGCTGTCAGAAGCAAATCTAGTTACATCAGCCTGGAGTTAGACATGTTTCCAGGTAACGTTTTGCATTAAAACACAAAAAATATTTTATCCGCAAATTTATTGATTCTTACAATTTGAAAAAAATACAGTCAGCAATTTCTTCAAGTGACAATATGCAGTAGATACATTTTAAAAATAAATTTTACTAGAAATTACTATAAATAAATTTATTATTAATTTAATAATTTTTCTGGCTGAATTTTAATAACCATAATTTCAATAATTTTAAGAAATCATATTTAGCATCGACAAAACTGAAATCGTTTATAATCATCACGCTTATTTGCTACGTCAATTGTTTTCCAATGGACACAGTACTGATATGCCACTAAGAGAAAGTAACAACACAATTTTGTAAAAATACAACATCATTATTGAATAAAAACGAGAATGAAATATCTACAGGTTATTCAGAGCGCTCCTAAATGTAAAGTAACACTTATCTTATAAATCACAAAAGGTAGAAAAATGGTTCAGGGCGCATAATAAGGGCGTCTTTCCATTTAATAAATATACCATTACAGGGCCGCTAGAGTAAATAGAGGAATGGATCGTTCTGAGAGTGGGCCGCAGCTGCTTCACGCCGGATTATGGCAACGGAATTCAATAATCTTCACGGGCCCATCTGAGGACGAGGATAGCTACTTTTTTTTTGAAAAATCCGGAACTACTGAGAGCCGAGTTAATCAAGTTCATAAACAGTTCAGTTAATCAACTTCCGTAGCTGTGGTTACTACTTGTGCTAAATTCCACCCGTTTTCTACTTCCTAATTTCTGTGTCTCCTCTAATCGTGAGACGGATTTAGGCCATAGTCTACCACGCTGGTCAACTGCGAATTGTTAGACTTCACATACATTAGAAAATATTATATACTTTATAACATCTCCGAGCCGTGCAGGTTTCCTCATGATGTTCCCCTTCACCGTTAGAGGTAATTATACTCTTCTGTGCACTTGTGTAATGTGGGATTATGGTGGTGGATAACATCTTATGCCGTTTACTAATGAATTTTCATGTCCTCTTAATGGACTCGAGGACATTTGTTTTCATTACCTGGTCCCTTCATGTCTAGGGTCGGGCTTACGCAATAATTCAAGTTACAATTAAGGTAATTTCGGGATACGAGTGATTCCTCAAATACGCATATATTTGTTTGCAAAATAGACTCAGTTCAATGTAGTTATACAGGTGTGTATAAATACATCTACATATATCTATGTTAGACAGGAAGGCGGCTGAGTAACCTCGGGATCAACGCACAGCTGAAACCGCTGACCCAAGAATCCTGGAATTCGAAAACCTAACGTATTGTCCACCTACCGTATAATGTCTTCATCACCCGAGATTGACTAGAAGAGAACCCAATTACCCATTGAATGTACTTTTGTACTCCTTACCTTTTTTCAACCTCTTTATTAGTCCTAAACTGGACACGAACTTCCTCCCATAATGAGAAAGAAGGTTTAAGACCATCCATACAAAGTTATGCCTAATGTCTTATGACCAGCTACCACGATGGTCCAGTGAAGATTGGTGGACTTCACATTTGTCAGGCAGATGTACAGATTGTCTCACGAAGCTTTGATTAATCGTCAGAGGAGACAATATTGTATTTTCAATTTACGAGTATATAAAGCACATTGCTATCTAACCACTGAGGATTGTCAGGATTTCAACTCATCCCCTCCGCCCTTAACCCCACCAGTCCCGAATGGGAGACTGACATCCGAACTATTCGAGGTATCCCTTTGCCAAGTATTTACAAAAGATTCAATAAATATGTAAGAATGTAATACAATTTGCTTATTGTTCTAAATCGATCCGCTTAAGGTTGTAAGGTCGAGCATTTTACAAATATTCTTGCGTCTATCAGTTTATATCCTAAATCTAGGCTTCAAATTACAATAATTTATTATCTACTGCATAAAAAACGTGTTCACGAAACAAAATTAATGTTACCAATTTATTAAGACGGACGTAGTTGGTGGAGAACGTTTGTCAACGTCAATTTCCTTCAATGATAGCGCATTTTACCGAATATTAATAAAAGTGACGAGGCGTTTTAAAAACAACCTCTTATATTTTTATCGTTTCATATATATACAAATTTATGTGTCTATCAACCTTTACCATAGCGTGCATAATATAATCTATGAAACTGGATTTTCTTGTCATTTATACTGAAGTTTATATTACGCTTTATTAATTTGGTAATACATTATACTAGTTTATATACCTACTTTAGACAATTTATGAGATAAAATGAACTGAACAGGTTATGAGATAAAATGAGATGTATGTAATTAGATATTTAAATTATTTTCCAATAAAAAATGTTTTTAATGGAAAATAATTTATAATTGTACAAAATTGTTATGTACTTACATTATTTGAACAAAGTCAACGAACATTGCTTCTCAGAAGTAAACTTCATCACATTAGGAAGCTTTTTCATCTTTCTGTTTAGGAAGATATCATTACGTTAATAACATACATTGGCAAAAAACATTCGTATTATAATTTATTCGTATAATTATCTGGATAGTATTGTAAAATGATTTTCATATACTTCCACTTATATGTATATTTACCAGGACGTCCTGATATAGTGTGGAATAAAAAATATACTGGTTCTCACTATTGTCCATAGTTTTAATTACCCAATATTAATTATAAGACAATAAAGAAAATATGTTTCAACTAATATTATATTTATCCGTCCCTCTCTATGTTGCCAACCTTGTTAATGTGGCAACAACCTGATATCAGTTGTCCCTCGCCATCAACATAATTACATGTCTTGACATGTGCATGATGACTGTATAACATGACACGACAAGAAGGTAACAGTTTCATGTCACGTGTTGGAACATTGTCATTTCGACTACAATGATGGATGACTCGACGGGAAGCAATTAGGGTCATCGCTCACTTATCGCTTTGATTAACTTGACTGTTCAAATGTAGAGTTTAAATCAGTGCATTAGGGTGCAATTTAGGTCACAGAAGATCCTTAATTTGCTTGAAACACATTTCCGTTTCCACAAGTGAATAGTTTCCTAGTTACGAGATGTCTACAGTAAACGCTTCTATAATTAATGCAAGTAGGAAATTTCAATAATACGCTAACGTTATGTATGTAGATTAATTTATTAACGATGGTACATATATTAATATATTATGATAAATATGTTAAAGTTGTGTACAAATAGTCTTTGACAGAATAAGTAGAAAAAATTGCTACGTAGGTCCTTGTTCCAGACGAAAATACAAAGCACACGAAATTCTTACCTGAGGAAACGTTTTCATAATAAAACATTTGCGTTTATATCAAAACAGACGTGTGTGTTACAGACGCTTACCTCAGTGAAGCCATGGGAATATAAATGGCATTTATCTTTGAAATATTCCATATTTAATTTCAGCTGAGACTTTGGGGTGGCTATTTTTGTAACGTAAGTCATTGCAAGATTTGGTTTTTCACACGGAAATGTAAATTTTACAAAGGTACAATCAACAATATTCCGATGACAATAACATTCTTCTAGAATAATTTATCAAGTGATAAATCAAAAAGCCTATGATAAATGTTTCTACGTGCCTTTTTTACTTTGTACGAAGTATTTACTTCGAGTTCTTCCAAATAACAAATACAATTCGAGATTCGAGAGATGAATATTTGTGTTTAAAAACAATTTGTTCTCATTAGACTTTCCCATTATATAATTCGAAACAAATATTTTCATTAACCTGGCCCCAAGTCAACTCCCGTATTTGAGTTACTAAGGAAAAAACTAAATTATAATTGAAGAAATTATAATAGAAGATAATTGAAACAGTAGATTTATAGATATTATTTATTTATTCACTCCGTTATAACATTTTATATGTTGTTGAAAGAAAATGTGACACAAACTTACACCTCTGCCAACTCGAACTTAGTCATAAGTGCAGACTAAGGAGTTCGTTCTCATTATGAGAAACGACCCGTGCTGACAATGAAAAGGTGATTGATGATGACAACGATTTTAATAAATAACGAGTAATGAGAAATCAAATTGTAATAACCTAAAATAAAGCACAATTGCCCGTAACTTTGAGGCTATTAATAATATTTGACAAAATTTATCAGCTTTCTGGATATCATAACACAAGCTCTCGTTAATTTGGGATCAAATGGCTATGGAAAATGGTGTTGAAGTTGTCCCAAAATATTGTTACAGATACTTTTCACAAAATAAGACTTTGTAAGAACTTCATATTACGGTGTTCGAGAAAAATATATTAGTCGGATATCTGACGTCTATTTGCATGTTTCCACAGCTTGTTACAAAGATTTGTTCGACCGCAAATATGGGGATCGTTCGTCCGTACCACTTGTGCATCGCTCGCGTATTGGATTTGTTGAAGTCGAATAGTAAAATCTGACGAAATCATGAAATATTTCACTTTTTAAACTTAGATATGTTCCCCAAAAATATTACCTTCATGCTAATCAACTATAAGCAAACGCATGAAAATATGATTTTCCTAAACTTTTACGACGTTCACGCACTTGCTTGTCAGTTTATTGAGAAGGAGCCTTATTTACTTGTGATGTTTCAAAGCTTTATAAAGAAAGCATAATTTTATTTTTTATTTTATTTATTTAATTCAATTTGGTATATTTATCACATTCTTAATATGTTACTGTACTGCCTACTGTAGGGTAGCATGATAGGTACTGTAGGAGTGAATACAGAGTTTAATTAAAATGTCAATCAAGTCCCAATATAGCAAACGTCAAGCTTAGATACGCCGCGTTGTTGTTGAACAGGTTGGTGACCCGAGCACATGTAGTCCTGGTATTGATTTGATTCCAAAGATGTTGTGCCTATCATTAAAATTACAATTCTCAATGTACGTAACAACATTGTAAACCTGTTATTATTATCTATATAAATAAAAATGAATCGCCGAATGTGTTGGTAAGCGGAAAACTCGAGAACGGCTTGACCAATTCGGCAA